>PVKE010027531.1:0-21527 GCA_004027555.1 Craseonycteris thonglongyai | reverse complement strand
CTGGTCTGTAGGCACCTGTTGGGAGGTCCTCTGGTCTGTAGGCACCTGTTGGGAGGTCCGCTGGTCTGTAGGCACCTGTTGGGAGGTCCTCTGGTCTGAAGGCATCTGTTGGGAGGTCCGCTGATCTGTAGGCATCTGTTGGGGGGGTCCACTGCTCATGTCGTCCTTGCTTATCAGTTTACTCAGGCTGCCAAGAGGATACCGGCCTCTCTCCTATAAGTTTCAGGTGTGTTGGCTCACTCTCCTGCTTTCTGTGCTTTGAGGTGCTCGGGCTTTGCTCTGTCACCCTCTGTAAGGTTGCTGTCCCGGAAGCACAGGCAGGCATTTCTTCTCTGCCTTGTCCTGCCTCCTCCCAGGGCCCTTCCCTGAGAACACAGAGCCTCTGTCCTGCTCCCGGATGCCTCCTCTCACACCTCCCTGGGGTGGGTCCAAAGTGGTGCGTCCTCTGAGTCCCCAGCTTCTACGATCTCATGGCTCCCTCTTGGGCGGCCTACCGTATTTTCCTGCGTATAAGACGACCGGGCGTATAAGACGACCCCCTAATTTTACAGTTAAAACATAGGTTTAGGCCTATATTCGCTGTGTAAGACTACCCCCCTGAGGCTGTAGTCTTATACAGTGAATATAGGCCTAAACCTATGTTTTAACTGTAAAATTAGGGGGTCGTCTTATATGCCCGGTCGTCTTATACGCTGGAAAATACGGTATTTCAAGTTTGGGAGATTCTGTTAATTCTACAAGTGGGATGTATCCTGACCCTTTTATGTCTGACTTCTGTCTTCTCTCTAAAAACCTGTACCCCAAATTCCCTTTGTTTTACCTCATTTCCTAGTATTTAAAGAGAAAATCAGCACCCAGAATGAATTCTAAAGGCTGTGTGACTTTTCCTCGTTGTGTCTCTTCTTTCTACATGGCTCATACAGGTGAACCCAGCCGCTCAGGGTGGGTGTGAGGACAAGGGGAGAAGGTGAGAGGAAATATTAGGCAAAATATTGGTTAATATTTCAAATATATTATCCTGCCATACCAGTCATAAAGCACTACTGTTTGTGAGTGATTTATCTGTTTTATAAATTGGAGTGGTTTCAAGGTTATCCCTATAATAACTTCCATCCTATTGTTCCTTTGGATTTTAGCTCAATCATTTCTTCCTCAGGGAAGGTGCTCCTGACCTATATCCATCTATGCTTTCATAGCACTATTTATCTTTCTCTAATGATACTGACTCCCGTGTTTAAAACTTGTGGCAAAATACACAGAGCCTCAAGTTTGCCATCTTAACCACTGTTACATGTAGCACTAAGTTACGTTCACATTGGGGTGCTACCTTCGGTCACCATCATCCATCCACAGAATTCTTTTCATCTTCTGAAACTGGGATTGTTTGAACTTCACGTGATCTGTGTGATTCTCTGGTTCCGATGGGTCAGTTCCGCTAGGCTCTGTGCTCCATGCGGGCTTGGACCATGCCCTCCTGTCCTCATTGCTGTATTTTAGTGTCGGACACTGTGGAGATGACAGTGTAGGTGCTCAGCCAGTGCTCACTGAAAGGAAAGATGTGTGGAGAGAGAAATAAAAAGAAAGATAAGTTGAGAATATGTGCTTTCTACCAGCTGAGTGGTCATGCCGCCGTTCTCATTTATGGGCTGCCGAAGAAGGGCAAGGACAGGTTGGTAGAAGGACTGGCTGGCCAGGTGGGTCGGAATAAACTGCATGTTGAAGGGCTGGCATGGCACGTGCCCATGTGTGGGTGGTCCCGGAGAAAAGTGACTGTGTCTGGGTACTGGGAGTCTCTTTCGAGGCATGGAGAGAGTCATAGAAATTTCAAGAGAACAGTGAGTCCTATTCATCACTGTGCCATGACTCAATCTTCCCCGGGAAGCATAACACCTAGTAAAGTCTGGGAACACTTAGAGGTGTTAATTTTTTCATTGAGCTTGTAATGGAACTTTATTTTATTTATTAAGCACTCGGCACTGAGGGAAATATGTCAATGAAAACGAGTGAAACCAAGTTTTATACCCAAAATCAGAGCACTTTTTGCTGTTAGTTGGATGAAGATAGGAGGCCCAAATGATAGGTAAAACATGAAACTGGTATGGCTAAAAGTTAGCTGCTCATTCATAGCGTCCTAGCAATGCTGCCCTGACCCTTCCCTGGGGGCTCTAAGGTGGGCATGGCAGAGTCAAAACAGCCTGACGTTTAAAGTCAAATTCCCACTCCTCCAACTACAGTTTGCTACGCTAGTTTTATTCTCTTTGAGTTCCTTTCTCCACCTACGGTTTCCTTCTCTTTGTTGGGTTTGAGTCGATGATGTATGTGTAAAGAATGATGCACACAGGTCAGTGGAGGTAATTACTATTGGAGCATATCAATGAGCAAGGCAAACAACTTTCCTTTTTTTCTGGAACACCCACCACCTCGCTGTTCCCTGAAAGGTGCGTGCTGTCTTCCTAAGCATTTCTTTGTTTTCACCTTGACCGGTGACCGACCTCCATAGGCGTCCCTTGGAGGACCTGCCCAATGACACATACACTGAACTTTGTTCAGAGGGAGAGCTGAGAGGTCCTAGCTGATGGCCCTGAAGCGCTAAGAGAGGAACAGGTGTGTGAGGCCCAGGTGCTTTTGTGTGTCCTGAGAGCTGGAGAGGCCGCACCGGTGAGCTGGTGCAGCCCCTTCATTTAGAGGTAGAGACCCTGTGCTCCCGGGGGCAGAGCCACACTTAGGCTTGTGTTAATGCTAGTAGTGCTGGGGGGATCACTCAGCCTCCTGACTCAGAAAAGCACGTCTACTTCGGGCTGGTGGGGGTTTGCAGGGAAGGACTGGCTTATAGAGGAATGCAGGCGTTCAGAAACTAGGTGGGGGAAGGAGTTGACCTTGACCCCCTGTCCTGGCATAGCCCTGGGCTGTCCCTGAGGATGCTCCAAGTCCAGCAGCATGGGTGTCCCTGCGGTGAATCGGCCACTTCCTTCCTTCAGGAAAGCATTGCCATGTCTTCTCTTGTCCTGCTGACCAGCATGTGGGCCAGTCACAGAAGCCTCTCTGGTCAGTCGCTGTTCTCTGTGATGTGTCCACAGGGGAGACCTGAACCTGAGCAGTCCCCAGTGCGGGAGAAGGTCACCCCAAGGTCAAGGAGCAGGGTCAGAGCTGGCAGGGCGCCACTTGGCAATGGGGGCATGGAGGCAGTGCCTTCAGGAGCAAGAGGGGTCCTTGTGCAGAACTGTTGAGGTCTAACCTGTGGGCTTTACTTTGAGACCCTGGAATGAGAGGATCAGTGATGAAATAAGTGCAGGGAATAAATAGTCAGGTCCTTGGAGGCTAAAGAGCTGCTGCAGCTACTGCCTCCTCAAGCTGCTCAGATCTCAGGTGTCAGGACTGACTCAGAGAGGAAGGTTTTTGCCCTGAATGTGGAGGATTTGGCCCGTTGTGATTCCCTCACCCAGGGGTTAAAAGTCTCCGACTTGTGAGTGTCTGCTTCTTTCACGATAAGCCCCTGGCAGAGCCCTGGGCTGAGGTCTGTGGGGCCACGTTTTATCTGTAGCTCCCACCTGTTCCCTCCTCTCCTCACTCTCCTCTCCAGGGTCTTCCCACTCACAGAACGGAGAAAGCACATGTTTAGAAACGCCAGGACAATGGAACAGAACTCCTTCATGAGGAGACATGATCTCATAGAAGAGGACGCTTATTCACCGCATCCCTGGAGACGTTCATTCTGAGGGCGCAGGTTTAAAGCCAGGAGACAGGCACCCTGAGGGAGCGGGGTTGTCCCAGGGACTTGGGCGTGAGGAATGGCCAGGGCCTCAGGGCCTCAGGGCCTCAGGGCCCTGAAATCTTGAAAGGAACTAGCACAGGTTTAACCACAAACTCGGAATGTTACTTCTTCATCCCCACTGACTGTAATTTCTATTTGTACTGTTTTTTCCGAATTTCTTTTTTTTATAAGTGGAAGGAAGAGAGTGTTTCTGGGGATTCGGGAGAATTGGCTTAAAACTAGTTGCTACACGACACCAGGTGTTCATAGTGACTCAGAACGTCAGCCACAGAGGGAAAAAGTGAGTAGGTGGACCTTGCTCACCTCCAGGCCCATTGCCCCCAGAATCTACTGTCGCTCACCTTGTTTCCCTGTTGTCCTTCTGCTGTGGCTGTGGCACGTCCATTGGTCTTCTCTGGCTTTTGCACAATACGTCGAGCGAACGGTCGCATAAACAAGGCTGTCCTGCCACCACCCTGTGCTCCCGGCTCTGGAAGAAAGGGATGGTTGTTAGGTCAGGTGCCTAGTAGGTGCTCAGATACATATTAAAGAAATGTCAGGATGTTCTAGGTGTAACACAAACGGAGAAACTGAGGCTCACAGACTTTTCTCACGTCCAAGGTTGCCTCCTCGCCAGCAGCAGAATGTAAGATCTGGTGGAAAGGCGGGAAAACGCACATAGGAAGAGTGACCTAGGAGAGGCAGGTCTTCTCAGTGTCACACGATCAGGACAGGGCAGGGTGGGTGGAGCGACCCGGAAGGCTTTCTGGGAACGGTGGGGCCTGGGTTGAAGGAGAAACAGTGAGAAAGGGGGCGGGGAGGAGCCTGGGCCCAGGCTGGAGGCTCTGTGGGTGCTGTAGGGGGCCTGGCAGACCTGCTGGGTGAGGCAGTCTGACTAGAGGCATTGAGGTGGATGAGTGTGCAGAGATGAGACGGGATGAGGCTGAGACGCCCTGGACAGTCTGTGCCGTTTCTTCCTCCTGGTTCTTGGTTCCCAGGCATGAGTGGGGCGTGGTGGGACCTGCCCTGCTCTCTTCAGGCCCAGCTGCCAGGAGGAGCCTAGCCTGCTGAGATCTTGTAGCTGAGTTGCTGTCCAGGAAGGGCGCTGTCTTGGTCACCGTTGTGTCCCTGTTCAATGACTAGTTGATACATAGGCCCACGTTTCTTGCCCCGAAGTGGGCCGAGTCTCAAGAGCCATCTCGACATCAGGGTTCCCGTGGACTGAGCCCAGGTCTCTGCCCCAGCTCATGGTCTCCCTCTGCTCAGTGCTGCCGCTCCCTCCCTCCCAGGTGGGGTCCCGGAGGCCATGCCCCAGCACACTGTCTGTGTGGAAATCTGCTGTCTCCGTGTCTGTTTCCTGGGGCACCTGGCCTACGCCAGTGGAGAAGGCATGTAGGAAGCGGATTCGAAGAACGCTGCTTGCAACGGAAGCCCCATTGCTGGTGGCAGGTGGAGTAGTGCTAGCCTTTGGCATGCGGAAATGGTGCAGTCATTAGAGCGTCCATCAGCGGCCAACTGCGACAGAGTGCCCATGGAAGGGCACCTGCCGGTGGGTCAATCGCTCAGGCCCAGGGAAGGTTTGGGAGAAGTGGTCATTACAAGGACGGCTAGCTGAATGGTCTGGGCTGGGGGCGATCGAGGCCCTGGGGAAGGATGGAGGCGAACCAACGGCCAATTTCAGGCCGTTGTCTAGTGAATGCTAGAGTAGGGTGACCAGATGTTAACATTGGTAAAAGCGGGACACCATTGACCGGGGGGGAGGGGGTTCTTGATTAAAAATTGGGTCTATCTCCCGCCGCTCCCTAGCTTGTCGTGCATTCTTTCCAAACATCGGGAATTTTTATAAAACGCCGCGGGATGCAGGACAAATGGCTAAAAATTGGGACTGTCCTGCCAAAAGCGGGACGTCTGGTCACCCTACGCTAGAGATCCTCCTTGGAAGCTAGCCATATTCTTTTCTCTCGCAGCCAGAAGGCAGGAAATGCTAAAGAATAGGTTCAGTATTTCATGCTAAGAACTGCAGCTCTCCAGTGAAGGTTGAATTCACAACCCAGCAGCTCCACCTTGCCACGTCAAGATCCTGAGGGGGAGGACAGAGGACTCTGAGGCTTGGAAGGGGGACGTCTCAGTTGATGGGAGTTTCTTTAGTCCCTCAGGACCCCCTGAGCCCTGGGGCCTGTTCTGTACTGCAGTAATCGGAGGCTTGAGGGGTCAAAACCTGGGACTGTGATAGTTACAGTCCGACTAGTAAGGATGGGGAGGATGTGGGAAGTGATGGGGAAAAACGAGATTTGTGTTCCAGTGGTCGTACGTGCTTTAACAGCTACTGGAGTAGGAGGCAAGTTAATACATTGGAGACTAAGGTATCGTAATGGAAATAAATGTCATTTGTCAGTGTGCATATTAACTATAGTAAATCTCACATGGCCTCCAGGGAGAATGTATTTTTTTCTTTCCTATTTTCCAACTTCCATTTTCAGTTTTGTGTCATGAAATAATAATAATAATTCTCACAATGGTGATTAAACTCATAAATAACATTGTGCATTAGTGCATGGGAATGGCGAATGCACATTGTAAATAGTCATAGTTTATTTATGATACTGTCTCTACTCACCTTTTCTGTTTCCCAGCAAAGCGCTTGGGGATCTTTAAAAGCTACCAAACAAATACACCTGCACATGCTTATATACAGTTATATCATTTTGTCACCAATAAGAAATCTTTGAAATGACAGCTCATAAGGAAAATGGTAATCCTGGAATAAAAATCATTAGGAATGGTGAACATTTATTAAATTTATATACTCCTGAAATTTGGCTTTATGAATCTCAAACTGAATTTGGACATTTTTGGAATACAAATAGATAAAAATCCTAGTAAAATAAAACATTGATTCTCAGGTAGAAAAATACACTCACATGGCTTTTTTTTTTTTTTTTCTGGCAAAGCTATGCATACCCTGTCAATTTCAGTGGCTTACAAATGGCTGGATTTTTGAAACAATACACTAAAACATTTTTTTGAGGATGAACATAGGGCTGCAATCTGTTTTTCCAATTAAGTTTATTTGAAAAAAATAAGCCACGGTTCTTTTCCTGCCATGATTCCATGAAAATAATAAAGACTGAAAAATCAAAAGGAAGGCAGGCTAGGACCTCACAATGAAAGGCCTTTTACAGTTATTCAATGAGCAAAAACGTTAGCTCCCAAAAGCTCTTGCTTGTTTCATTGATCTCATGGAGCTGAGGATCAGGACAGATTTCATCCAGGCAGCACGGATTCTGTGCGCAGACAGAGCTCAGGAACTGGTATGGAATGCCCGTCTGTGAATTACGTTGAAGAAAGTTGTAATTATTTTCACGGGTGAGATGCAAAGAGCATATCACAGGAGGATTTGACGTCCCTGGCGCTGGGTCAGCTGTTGTCATACTTCAGAGTGAGCATCCCCTCAAGAGCATCTTAAAACTCACACTGCTGCCCATTGCCAGCACTTCCAGGTCGGGGGGAGGGGCACGGGTCTGCATTGCTCACAAAGTCTCAGGTGAGGTTCGTGCGGCTGGTCTGGATCACATACGGTGAGAACCACTCATGATTAAAAAGGGCAGTTGCTAAAATGTATCTTGTGTTTTTAAGGAATGTGATACTAATTTTACAGGCTTCATATTATTCAAAGAGTAGATCCAGACTCCAAGCTGTGTTTTATGGAACAGAAAATGCAAATATCTTGCCCAGGTGTTCCCACGGCCTGCAATACCTTTTTCATCTTGTCTTTGGGGCGAATGCTGACACAGCTGTACAGACTAGACTCCTATTTAGTACACCCCTGGCAAACATTTGCGTATGATTCCTACCAGCTCTGGGATCTATCAAAGTGGGATGCTTAAGATACCTAAGTTCTAAAACTCTTTAAAGTACTTTGGAATATTAAAAATCAGTATATGGAGTAATACCTATGTTGTGGATAGTTTTCCAAATTCCTCAAGTAGGAACTGAAAGCTGGAACCGTCTAGAGAACCTAAGTTGTCCAGTGGCTCAATGTCCCTTCTCTCCATTAAAAAAAAAAAGATTAATTTTATTGTTTGAGAGAAGGTGAGAGAGAGAAAGAGAGAGAGAGAGAGAGAGAGAGAGAGAGAGAGAAGGGAGAGGGCCCAGAGCAGTCTCCATAGTTGCACATCCTTGGTTATGACATGATTTCATTCCACACAGGTGGATATGGGGCTGTGCTGGGCAGGAACCAAACCCGGGACTGCCTGCATGGGAGGTGAGAACCTTTACTTGTGCTCCACCCCGGCAGCTACCAGTTGTGCTGCAGTTCAGCTTATGGGTTTGCACAGGCTGGGGCCAGAAATCACACCCTGGACCTCACGATTGCGAGGCAAGAGCTCAACTGCTGAGCTATCCTGGCATCCCCTGTTCTCTCCATGTTTTACACACTGTATTTCTTTTGAAATCAGGGGAAAACAAAAAGAAAGCAAAAATATTGCCAGGCATAAATCCATGCATGGATTTCATGGATGTGTTTTCTTCATTCTGGCCACGTTTTCAAGACCCAGGTACAGAAGAAAAAGCTGAACAACTGTGGAAAATATAGGCTCCCAACCTGTATGACATCTGTCACGATTCCAGGTTCATGCAGACCTGGACTAAGGAGCAGAAGGACATGCAGATTACAGAGTGGGATGGAATAGACAGAGGAAGTTGGGAGACTCAGAATTTTTAAGCCATTTCCTCTAGCTAGTGTAAAATATAACATTTTTCTATGAACCCACATTAAGGCAAATAAAAAGAGAGAACAACGTTTTAAAAACAAATTTTTGTTCGAGGATGTCATTTTCCATAGCACTTGGTGCACACGTTTCTCAGAACTTCTTCGACCTGTTTAGGTGGCTCGAACTCTTTCATTTAAGAAATGTCGAGCATCTTGCTCTGCAACAGAACTTCAAGTTAATGAACATTTCTTTGAAGTGCTTTGTTACATTTCATTCAAAGGTGGCTCTCAAGTGCCCCAGGCTATTAGCAGCAGCAATCCTTGTTTTGTTTGTAGGCAATTCAATTACGGAAAATACCCAGAAAGAAGTGGTGAGAAGAATATCATTAGGCAACCAAGTAGCTTTCTTCTCACAGGTATGTGGTAAAGAGGGACCAGCATGTGAACTGGCCAGTAATTGACAGCAGAATGGAGACGGGGTTTATTGAGCCGGTAACGGTCAGATGTCACGTCCAGCAGGGTCCCTTGAAGGGGACCCTAGGAGGTTCAGTGGAAGAGACGGAAGGAGCAAATTGACCTCTGGCCTTACTTGACACAGAGGGTGCCCTCGATGTTGAAGGCGAGGACAATTCTGTCAAATAACCTGTTACGTCTTTTGTTATTGTGGCCCAAAGTGAATTCGCTCTTTTTGGAGTTTTCTTGCATTTTCTGTCTGCCATTTTCTTATCCGGTGATGAGACAGGGCTTCACGTCAGCATAGAGGGAAGGGAGATGACGTTTGCATGTGCTCTTTGGGCCATGGTTAGTGGCCAGGGCAGCTGTGTGTTAGAAAGTCTCACACAGTCTCCTACCAGGGACCGCAGCCACCCGACCAGTGTTTGGACAGGTGGCCCTGGACTGGGCCAGCCAGCTGTCCTCTCTTTCTCCCTTGCCCCCGGGGAGCTCAGTGTGTCTCTGGCCTGTGCAATGTCTCCAGTCAGAGGCGGTAGATCCCAAGGTTTGGGCTGGGCTCAGGGAGACGGCGGAGGCCCACTGGCCTTCAAGTAGAACATGCGCCCTCACCGAGTGATCGCCCCACCTGTCCCAGGAGCTTCAAGCACGATTGCAGGTCATGAAGGATAGCAGTTCTTCAGGTCCTACGTGTCATTGTCCCTGGTGTGATGGTGAGGCTGGCAAAGGCAGGATTTAGGCATGCCTGGGTGTCTCTGACAATTGTATCTTAAACTTCATCAAATCCCGGCAATATAAGTGTTTTAACTTTTCATTGTATGTATTGTCATCTATTCACTTAACAAGCTTTTATTGGGGGACCTAATAGGCTTCCCGTACTAGACTCAACTAGATTATAAATCCTGGAAGAGCAAGGGGTTACATTTTAAACTTCTTTGTAGCTCTCCTCTTTTCTCCTTATTTTATAATCAAAGTGCTCTGCACTTGGTAGGAACTCAGTAATTATTTCTAATGGAGTGAAACACTGAGTAAAGTCTCAGGTTCATGAGAAGATGTCCGACCAGAAGAAACATGTAAGTAACAAAGAGGGAAAACCTAGCAATGGTTGAGTATTATATGAGGGCTGCCTGGGAAAGAGCCAGCGATTGTATAACGAGAACAGTTACATGGCTGCATACTTTCCAGACAGCCCTTGGGTGACAGTGGTCTTGCTGGATTCATCATCCAACAGGGAGAGAGAACAGGGACGGGGGAAGAGACCGTCAGGGCCCTCCACACAGACAGTTCAGGAGGGAGAGTCTTCTGAGGCCACACCACGGGTCCCTCCCTGGAATGACAGGCCCTCTGAATGTCCACTTCCAGAGCCAGACCCAAGAGGGAAGAGTTCTGGGAACTCCAGGAAGGCCCAGGGGCAAGCACCATGCAGATCCTGCCGAGAAGAAAGGAGGAGAAGAAATGATGGGTCGTTTGACACCAGGCTCATGTTGTGCGACGTTCTCTGGGAGCTGATGAAAGGAACTGCTGGACCCGCAGGAATTATTATGCTTGTCACGGTCTGGGTCCCGAGAGCAGGAAACATCTAAGGCTGCGAGTGTTCAAAAGGCTGAAGAAATGCCAGGAAAGCACATAAAAAATGGAAGTGTTTTTAAAAGTCTTAAAACAATATATGTGTATTTGCATGTGCATATACACACACACACACTCACAGATTTTATTTGAAGACAATATAAATCATCCAAACATAACAAACTATGAATTGTGGGCCAGTGCCCCTCAGGCTCACTCTGTGATTGCTCCCATTCTCATGTCGTAGATAGGGAAACTGAGACGGAGGCAGCAAGAACGATTTGAAGAAGGTCATACTAGGGAAGTGGTGGAGACAGAATTTAGTCCTGGATCTGTAGAACTCTAAAATGAGCCCACCCCCATATCCATTCATTCATCTATTCAGCGATCACATACTGTCAAGGCAGGCAGAGGGTCAGACTCCCAAGCTGTGCTGTAGCTCCGAGCACCCTGAGGCGGTTCCTACCATGTGAGTCTTGTTCACGGAGCCCAGGGAAAGGTGACTGTCCCCACCCACACTGCTGCCAGGCTGGCGGCGCCTTTGTGTTTTCTCCAGACCAGATGAGAACTGTGATGAATAGTTCTATGGAGTTTGATTCTGTCAGGCGAATCAAACTGCCCCCACCCTAAAGCAGAAGGAAATGTTTCCAAGGGACACGTCAATGTCTTTAATGACTACATAAGCACAGTGTAAATGTCAGCCGATTACTTGAAAAGGAAAAAATATGCAGACTCTTTCAAATGATAACTATTTGTTTAATTAGAGCAGAATCTTTTGTCTTTCTTTTTCAAAGCTCTTGAGAGTAAAATCCTCAATGAATGGGTGGAAAACGGTAGTGATTAAAGACCTCTGCTTTGATAACAGCTCAGGAAGAAAAACTTAGCCTGAGTGCTAAAGCCAGAAGGTACTCGGCACGGGGCTTATGAAGAGGGACTGTGAAGATGTTTGGGTTGTTCGCTCAGATGGGCCCCCTGAAGCAGAGCTCAAACATTGGGGGGGCCGGGGGTGTCTTTAGGAGGGGATCCCAGGAAGCATAGTGAAATAGAGAGGAGTCAGTAAAGTCTGTATTAATGAGTAAGTGCTGAACGCCTGAGGCTCCATGCTGCTGGGAACCCTCTAGAGACCATGGAGAACACACTTGGAAATGGTGGGCTCCACTCACCATCCCCTCTTGACGGAGGGTTACCCTGGGATCTTTGAATTCTGGGAAGTTCTCAGCTGCCCTGAGCAAGCTCCTAAGGTATTAAAGAAAGCCTTCAGGCTGAGGAGCAGAGAGATACCTTCTTGAGAAAGGAATCGGGAAGCTGTTGGCATGCATGTGACTGTCCTTGGCGGCGAATTAAACAATGGGCCCCAGGGACATGAATGAGTCACCCACAGCACTTGTGACAGATGGGCTTTGGCACATCCATCTAGACCCGTGCAGTCCAATAGAAGTATCATGTAGACCCAGGAGGAGCCACACATGTAATTTTGTGTTTTCTAGTAGCGCCATTAACAAATAAAAGCAGGTAGAATTAATTTTAATAACATGTCTTAAGTTCCTATGTCCAAAATATCATTTCAGCATATTCAGTATAAAAATGACTAATGAGATATCTTTTATTCTGACTAAGCCTTTGAAATCCCCTATGCATTTTACACCTAGAGTACATCTCAGTTTGGACCAGCCACATCTTCTGTGACTACATGTGGCTGGTGGCTCCTGCACTGGAACACACAGTTCTAGATGAACACAGGAAGGACCATCTTTCAGGACAGACATGCAGCTAAAACCTGCTTTTCTTCAAAATAGCACTCAGACCAAGTTTGTCCAACTGGTGGCCGGTGGGCGGCGTGCGGCCCGGGGTGGCTGAGAAAGGGGCCTAGCACACACTTGTAAACTTTCTTAAAACATGAGGGTGTTTTTTTTTTTAATGATTATTATAGTTTTTTATTTTTTAGCTCATCAGCTATTGCTAGTGTTGGTGTATTTTATATGTTGGCCCAAGACAATTCTTCTTCCAGGGTGGCCCAGGGAAGCCACAAGGTTGGACACCTCTGACTTAGATTATTGTCTTCGCAGAGATTGTCGGATTATCTGTTCTTATTTTGTGAACGTTCCTGAATGATCTCCCTTTGTAAATTATGGACTTCACGGGAACTTTCTCTGTCCTTTTGATTTCAGATTCCCGTCTTCTGGTTTAGGAGGCAGATGGCCATGGTGCATTTCTCTTGGGAACATGGATGAGACAAGGCTGCAGGCCCTCCCATGGTCACTGCTTCTGGGCTCGTGACCGGGGCTGGTTGTGGAGGACGGTGGAGGTGTGGGAGGGCAGGGACACCGTTGATTGGTGTTGCCAAACGACACCCTGTCTATAGCGACTGCACTGAAAGACCGCTTGTTGGATACGCATAGCAGAATATTAACATTTAATCTATGCTGCATGTCCTGCAACTTCCCCCTTTTTTTCATTCTTTCTGTAAAGAACATCTAGAAATAGCCTAGGCCTCGTTTTATAGGGGACAAGAGTAACATATATTTATTTATTTATTTTAAGATTTATTTTATTGTTTGAGAGAGAGAGAGAGAGAGAGAGAGAGAGAGAGAGAAAGAAAGAAAAGAAGTGGGGAGGGCCCAGAGCAGTCTCCATGCTGTACATCATTAGTTGTGATGTGGTTTCATTCCACACAGGTGGGTGTGGGGCCACGCAGGGTGGGAACCAAGCTGGGGGCCTCTTACATGGGAGGTGAGAACCTTTTCTGCTGAGCCATCCCAGTGGTTACCAGTTGCACCACAGTGCATCATATAGGGTTGCACTGGTGGGGCTGGGAATTGAATGCTGGACCTTGCAATTTTTTTTTATTGTTAAATTTAATGGGGTGGCATTGATTGGTAACCATTAGATAGTTTCCAGATGTACAAGTTCACATCACATCACCCATGCATTGCATTATGGACCTTGCAATTTTGAGGCAAGCAATCGACTGCTGAGCTATCCTGGCATACCCCACATACTTTTATTTGACTAACCTTTTGTTTCCAATCTCTTTCTCTTCTCTGTTTCTATTAAAGAGGATGTTACTACTACAACAACAACAACAACAACAACAACAACAAAACATTGATTTTCTAGGTTTCGCTGAAGTCACCAGTTGTTCAATGAGGTAAAAGCCGAAGTTTGCTGGGCCTCTTCTTCTCCTTCTTTCATATGCCTTTCTGGAACTCTCACATGATGGCTGGCCATGTGGCGGCCGTTTGGCAACCCGGAGGGAATTCAAGTGAGGATGAAGGCCAACATGCTGAGGATGCTAGAGAAAAAGATACATTTGTTATCTGATGGCCATTGGACCTCTGCCAGTCTTGGAAATAGTTTCAGACTTCTTGTTATGTGAGACAAATACCTTATATGTTTAAGCTACTATTAATTAGATTTCGGTATAGTTACAAGAAAAGGAATTTTTCTATCTGATAGAGAGGCCCTGCCAAATCCACCACTGAAACCAACTCAGTATGTGCTTGCTTTCTTGCTGGTCCCTGTAAGTAGCTAATTAAGCATTCATCCAGAAACACAATTAAAACAAACAAATACACAAACTGTGCAAGTCTGAAGTTACCAATTCTCCAGAGACCTAATTAGCTATATCTTTGAAAAACTATAGACTGATCAAAGCATTTGCCTTTGTGCTCCAGCCAGATGTCCTTTATTGTAAGTGACTATAATTTCTTATTTCAATCACCATGTTCTTCATTTAAAGGGGAAAAAAGTCCCTTAAGATTATTCATCTTTGAGTTGCCAGATCTTGCCTTCAGCCTGGCATAGAGAAGGCGAGCAGCACATGTTTATTGTGTGGATACACATTGAAAACTGTGCATTTCTATCCCTTTTTGAGAAAGGCTTTGCAGACTTTTAACAGACTGTCCCAATCCATGCACAGTACTAACTTGGGCTGTCACTACCCTAAAGACATCTTCTGGAAGTTGTCATAGACCTTCCCCTTTGGGGCAGGGACAACAAGGATAGGTAACTGAAATTAGGGAGCTGTTTTTATCAGAAGACTTTTCCTCCCCACATTAACTGCCCAGTCTTTCTAAAATGTGAAATAAAGAGTTGTCGGTTTTCCAGATTATCTTTACTTTCTTAGACATATAACCTCAAGTGAGTACTTTGCAGAACCATGGGGAGTACTTTTCTCCCCATCCATGTGGGTGAATCTCAAGGCAGCAACTATAGTAGGACAAACACCTCCACATTCAAATTTGGCATCTCAGACAGAAGGATCAAAATCAGTCTTCCTACTTTATCAACAGACCACCCTCTCTATGGGGTTGTGACAATAAAGCTTCTCTGTTCACTCGCCCAAATTCTGTGGTCTCCTTTTATTGATCAGACCATCACTTCGTAGTTGAGCTTTTGCCTCGCAACTTTGGGTTTGAACAGATACGCTGGCTGTGTGACTTTGGATGACTTACTTCTCTGCATTTCAGTTTCTTTGTTTTTAAAATGGGAATAATAATGGTCATCAAGTTGTCGTGATGGTTAAATGAAATAATACATCTATAATGCTTAGCAGAGTGTCCCACATACACTAAGTCCTCAGTAACATTACTTGCTATTCATAATATTATTAAGTTGTCAATTGTGAATAATTAATATTTACTTATAAAATATTTACAACCGCTTGACAAGAATTTTTGATTAAAGCAGGTAGTGCTGAATTGTCTTCTGGAGCACATGGCCTTGTTGTTCTTTTTCAAACCAGTTATTGTAATGACATACAGAGTCTCCTTGGTTCTCTTGCTGAATCTATCGGAGATCCTGCTCGGAAACCAAGTCCAAGAACTAGAGCATTAAGTTGAGGAAAGAGTTAACCTGGGAAGGTTCTCTCCCAAGTTATCCTAGGAAGTAATGGGAAGAGAATTGTTTAAATTCAACTCTCCTTCCTATGCACCTGGATCAGAACAACATCTAACATCAGGACTAGAACATCATACTTCTCAAGAGTTTTCTGATTGTGTCTTTTAGCTGTGGTGAAGTCGAATTGAGATTCCTAATCTAAAAAAACGAAACAAAACAAAAACCTTTGTTTGTCGCTAGTTCTCATCATTCTTGGGTCTGGAGAGCAGATTGGGTTGGTGGTCATGAAAAAACAAAGTTGTGGAGCGTTTTTAGAGTTGAGAGCTTAGCCTTTAATTCAATCAGGTTTTGAGAGAAGGAGGGTGGACGAGGGGCTCTTAGTTTTGTTCCAACTAGTTTACCCTGCGTCTGCAGCTGGTTAGAGTTTCCAAGAGGCTGTTAGTTCCAATTAATTTGGTATATACTCTTGTATGTGTGCTTGATGAATGAAGAGGCAACAAACTTATCTGTGCAGCCGCCATAAAATTTCCATTACTTTTCCTAATGAATTTTACATTTGATTCTGAAAGCTTTTTCAAAAGTTGCTCATTTGTTTTTCAGGGCCATCCCTCCCTCCTTCTATATAATTTGTGTCCAAATAAGAAGTTCCCTTAGAGAGAAATTGAACATTTCTATAAGGCATGTTCCTCTCAGGGCCAGGCCTTCCCAACGTCCAGAAACATCAAAGACCTTTTGTATCATCACGTTCTTCTGGGTTCTCCAAAGGGGACTAACATAGGGTCCTAGCTGCAGAGGATAGGTATGGAGTTTAGAGAAAGTTTGGTTATCAAATGGGGAGAGGCAAAGATCTGTGGAGCACAGGGTGTGGGGGAAGAAATAGATATTCTCCTGCAATAATGTCAGGCCGGAGCTCTACGCCTCGTTTCGTAGAAAAGTCTGGCAGGATGAGAGGTACCCAGTGCTGTGAGTATGATTCGTGGCTAAAGCCTGGCCTTACAATTCTCAAAACCTCGAGGGGAGTGACAAAAGCTGATAAATCCCCGTTTCAAAGCTCCAAGCAATTGTCTCTCTTGCATGACGTAAAGACTGGTGGTGTACTTCTGAAGCAGCCTGTGTTTTGGTTCTGAAAAGAACCCGAATATATGATTTTATTAGGTCAATGAATGCACAGCATAATCAGAACATGTGCTTGAGAGGCCATGACTTGCAGGAGCTAGACTGGGAATGTTTATGCTGCTGGCTTCTTGCATCTTGGAAGATTTGGGCCTCTTTTCGAGAAATGCTTCTTTTCTGTGTGTTAATTTAAATGTGGTTATGGGTAAAGAATGTTACTTGTGGAGGTGTGAAGGCTGGAGGGACAGAAAGACTGATTGTCACCTTGTACCAGAGCAAGGCAGTAAGACAGGTACGGGACTGAGATGAGGGAAGTGACACTAGATAGCACCTTTAATGTAGCTCAGACTTAAAGAGGAGGCAGCTTCCTGCTGGTGACGGGGTCAGGCCCTTCTGACTGGGTAGCCATAGGTTTCCACCATGTTGTAGAAAATTAACAGAAAATCTGAAGCCACCTTGGCTCAGAACAGCAAAAACAGCTACTCCTGCTAGTGGGAGGGGCCCAATCGTGGGAGGGGCCTATGAGTAGGAGGAACCTGAGAGTAGGAGGGGCCTCCGGGAGTGGCCCAAGCTGAGTTTAGAAATGCTTAAGTGGAGTTGAATGACACTTTGGACAACGTAGAGTTTGACCAGATAAGGAACAATCATGAAGGATTGCAGCAGAATGAGGAGGCAGGGAGTCCTTGTGTTCTAGAAAATGAAAGCAAGGGGTAGAGTTGAGAGAGAGCCACAGACCGGGGTCGGCCCTTCTCAGGAAACTGCTCCACTTTCTGAGAAAGGAAGTTATCATCTGCCTCATTTCCTCTGGCACAAAATGGGGCCACTGGCTGTAGAGCAGGAACACAGTGCTTCCTGGGTACTTGGCGAATGCTGAGCGCTTCCAGTGACCTGTGAAGTAGGAGTGATTACAAATGAGGAAACTGAGGCAGAGAACAGCTTCTTGAGGCTCTCACCCACACGCTATTTCAGTGACCTGTCACGTTAACACACCTCTTTCCTCTTCCCTTGGTATTTTCTTTAAAAAACACAAGTAACAATTGTGAAATTTATCTAATCTCTTTTGGGGGAAAAATGTGAGACAAATCTCTTGTATTATCTGCTGAGTCTCCTGCCAAATTAAAAACATATGTACAGCTCTACATTACATCGTCTATGCATCGAATTATGTGCTCACCACCCAGAATCAGCTCTCCCTCCATCACCACGTATCTGGTGCTCACTCCTGGAAACTATGTAATTGTTATCAACCAATGTCACCCCGATCAATTTAACAATTAAAAAAATAGCTTGGTAAGCAAGCATAAAAAAAATGTGAAATTTGAGCCCCCATTGCTCGGAAGTTCTACAATATGATACCATTGTGCTTACGCCCACTCTGGTCTGTGAAGGGACAATATCCCAGAGAGCTTTGCTCCTCTTTCCCAGAGTAAGGAATCAGCTATGACGTTCTATTTACAACGAAGCTCATTCACAAGTGTCTTAATTTACCCTGTGGGGGAGGAACACACTTGTCTTTACCCTCAAGGTTCTTCTGGCTGGTCTAGTAATCACATAGACATGATCTGTCTGTTGTTTATGTTCTCAGTGAGAGAACATAACCGCATTTGATACATACATAAGTATGGGAACCCCACATGCATAAGAGAGCCAGAGACCCCACACGCAGGAGAGGTTCAGAGACAGAATGGGGGATCTAGGTATATCAGACATCCGGAGCTAGGAGTGAGGTAATGTGCCTTGGGAACTTCAAAGGGTCATTGCAGGATGATTAGACGTTTAGTTAAATAGAAGTTCACCCTGCCATATAGGTGGGTCAGAAAGAGATTATCACTAGTAATCTCTTATTATGGGCAAGACCTCAAATTCAGATTGTTCTAGGTCAGGCCTGGGCAGGCTTTTTCAGGGCAAGGGCAACTTCTCCAAGTGTCACGGTCCAGTAGCTATTTATTATATTATTCAGATGGTCACCCCAAAATTGTTTTGCGGTCCACTGGTAGACGGGGATCAATGTCTTGCCTATCCTTCTCCTAGGTCGTTAAAGGGAGGGGAAGAAATTTCTCTTGAGCCTGAAACTAAATTGACTTTAGCTCAAAATAATCTGAATACTACTGAGATACATTTTGGGGTGGCTCGTTCTGAACTGCTACAACCCTAATAGCTTATGACATGGGCAGTATTTTTCAGGTAAGGGGACTATGTCCTAGAGAGATTGCGATTTTTCCAAGATCTTCCCACATTGCTTCAGAAGACCAGGGCTCTGACTCCCTCTGTCCAGCCCTCTGCCCTGACCTATGGAGGGGCTTCTACTGCCCGTGGAAGGTGGTGAGAACTTCTCCGCCTTCTCTTTCCCACCCTGTGGCACTCACCACCTATGTGTGTAGAGGCTGTGAAGGCGGAGGGGCTGTTGGATGCTGTTCACATACGGAGGGCCCCTCTGGAACCCCGTTGAGATAACGCACGAATGAAGTGGGCAGCCCACGGTTGTTCGGGAAAGTTCTGCTCACCCGGGGCTGCTGGTGAGGGGTGATGACGTTCTCCTCTGCCCAACCTCGCGGAACCAGCCTCATCTTAAGTTCTGCCCATGTTTGAAGCTGTTTGCTTCGGATCTCTGCCAAAGGCCATATTTCCAGGAAGATCAGACTACACGACCTCCATTAGTCCCATTTGCTGGGCCTCCCTCCCCAGAAGCTTCAGTGGGAGGACTGCCTGGGCCCAGGGCTCTTGAGGGCCCTGTTCGTCTTTAGATGCTGGATTGTGCCTTGACTTCAATTTTTCCTTCTGACAGCAGGGCTGTGTGAGTAAGAATGCAGACTATGGAGTCCCACCATTCAGAAGGGTGGGGAGCTGGGAAATCACCCTACCTCAGCGCTCATACAACTACCAAAGAAGCTCTCCATGAGCTGGGCAGGGATGGGCAGCAATAAAGCCCGGGTGGGCCCAAGGGGCAGCGAGGCTCCGGGAATAATACTTGTTATGCAGCCATAGCAGAGGCACCTTTGCTCATCATGAAAGCCTCAGAATTTCCTTCACCCTCTTCCTCATAATGGCTTCCTCTCTAAGGGTTAATGGATCCACAGTTCCAGGGGAGCTTGGGTTCCTGTTCACAATAGACTCGCAGTTCCAGGGGAGAGTGAGCTCCTGTTCACAATAGACCTGCAGTTCCTGGGGAGAGTGGGCTCCTGTTCACAATAGACCCACAGTTCCTGGGGAGAGTGGGCTCCTGTTCACAATAGACCCGCAGTTCCTGGGGATAGTAGGTTCACGTTCACAATAGACCCGCAGTTCCTGGGGAGAGTGGACTCCTATTCACAATAGACCTGCAGTTCCTGGGGAGAGTGGACTCCTGTTCACAATAGACCCGCAGTTCCTGGGGAGAGTGGGTTCCTGTTCACAATAGACCCGCAGTTCCTGGGGAGAGTGGGCTCCTGTTCACAAGCCTGACCCCTTGACCCAGGCCTCCTGAGAGATGAGTTCTGAAGGTTAATGTTTCATGAGTGATGAAGAATGGCTTTTCAAAGGAGGAATATATTCCAGTTTCTACAGAAGCTGTGAAGACTCTGTCTCCTGGTGGGGTTTTTACTCTGGTGTCTGAAGTCACAAGCACAAGAAAGGCTGTAGTTTGTGCAAGTGAGTCCAGTGTGGGCCTCTTTGGAGTTCCACTTGGCAAAGCGTTGGGTTTCTCCAAGAGTGTGCGCATTCCTTTTTTTCTTTTTTAAAGATTTATTTTGTTGTTTGAGAGAAGGAGAGAGAAGGGGTGGGGAGGGCCCAAAGCAGTCTCCATAGTTGCAGATCATCAGTTGTGATATGCTTTCCTTTCACACAGGTGGGTGCGGGGCTGAGTGGGAACCGGGAGCCATTCCCATGGGAGGTAAGAGCCTTCACTGCTGACTCACCCCAATGGCTACCGGTGTCACCGCAGTTCAGTATGTGGGTTGCACGGGCGATTGCGAGGCAATCGCTCCACCTGCTGAGCTATGCTGGCCTCCGCATTTAACATCTTTTTATAGTAGTGAGTGTAGATATACCCCAAATTTTAAAATGGGTACAGTTTAACCAATTTTCTCTTGGTGAGCATACAAGATGTTTGCAGAATTTTGATTGTTATAAATAATTCTGTAGCAAATATCTATTTATGTTTATGTTTGTGTATCTGTGGGATGTAGTCCTAGAGGTATACGTTTATTAGACATTCCTGGTGTATGTGAATGGCCATTTCTTTACATCCGTGTAATATTGAGGATTAGCAAATGCTTTCATCTTTGTCAGGATAATAGGAGAAACTAACTCCCCCCCCCAAATTTGTATTTCTTTAATTGTGGGTGAGTTTCAACTTTTCCTGCATTTAGCAGCTGTTTTAATTTATTTTGTGTGAGCTGCTTGTTTAGGTCCTTCACTGAATTTCTTACTGGATTGTTTGTCTTTCTCACTTTGTTTTCTTTTTTTAAAGATTTATTTTATCGATTTTGACAAACAGAGAGACAGAGACAGAGAGAGACAGAGAGAAGCGGGAGGGCCCAGAGCAGTCTCCATAGTTGTACGTCATCAGGTTTCAACATGGTTTTATTCCACGCAGGACGGCGGGGGCCGCACAGGGTGGGAACTGGGCTGGGGGCCTCCCACATGGGAAGGTCACCTCAGTTCAGCATATGGGTCTGCACAGGCTGGGATTTGATCCTTGGTCCCCGAGGCTTCAAAGTGAGCTCTTAACCCGCTGAGCTATGCCAGCTTCCCCTTACTTTGTGTTTTTAGACTTGTACAGAACCTCAGTATATTCATGATATTTTCTCTTGGTCATATTTCTTAAAAGTTGTCAAAGTTTGTCAGTTGTCTTTTGACTTTGATTATGATATTTTTGTCATAAAGAATTTTAACATTTTATGTAGTTAAATTTACCAATCTTTCCCATTATACTTCTGAATTCTGTCATGTCTATAAAGGATTTTGGCATCAAAAAATATAAAGAAAATCCACTTAATTTTTTTTTTACGAATATATTTAATGCTATTTAAATGCTTGATCCATCTGAGATCTATTTTGGTGCAAAGAGTCCTATAGAAATCCAGATTTGGGGAAAGCCGGGATGGCTCAGCGGGTTGA
>PVKE010027530.1:0-21537 GCA_004027555.1 Craseonycteris thonglongyai | reverse complement strand
GATCATAGAATTTCATCTAGATTCTTTATGTTGGAAAGGTTTCTAAGATCATCTAAGCCTATTCATTATTTTACAGATGAAGAAACTGGGCCCAGAATGATTCAATACCTTCAGGTCATATTATTATGATTAAGAAGGCCAAGAGCCTCCTAACACTCAGCCTAAGTTTTTTGTCCATTATATAGAATTATATAACATATTTCTGAAGGAATATTAAAAATAAGAATTATTAACCCCTTGACATACAAATTAAATGAAATTTTATGTGAGCAAAAAGGTCTTTATTGTTCAACAGTTGCAGGTGCAATATCCAATAGTGGATGCACATAACTTGTTATTTGATTCCGAATCTGGCACATTGGTAGCTATAAAATGCACATACCCCAGCCATCCTTTGAATTTCATCAGTGACTCATCTAGGGAGACATCTTCATCTGAAGTCTATAATTGTACAAACTTATTATTCAAATACTCGACTATACTTCACACTTTCCTATTCTATCTTCTTGACATACAGTTTCACTATCCACACAGTGAAGAAAATGTAATATAGCCAAAAAATGTTTACAAGGTATAGGTTTTGAAAATATCAGTGTCTCTAATATTGCTCTTTTTGACCAATGCAAATCAATTTCAGATTTTTGTATTTGCGACATTATGATACATGACAAAAGTATGCTTTCATCACTTGTTACTGGAAACCACTCCTCACCCTTTTTCGAACTCTGGTCCTTTATCTTTTGACTTGCATATTTGTTTCGATGATTATCATTTCAAAAACATCATCACTTAGCACTTGTTTCAAAACTCAAAGAGGTGTAGGTTTTGCTCCTAGTCTTGCAAAACTAAAACATTTATTTGGGTAAATGGTTTTATATTTGGAACATTTTCTATGTCCCAATTCTGTTCTTAATCTCCTGAATCGCAATTATCACTGCTTGATGTAGATATAGGTCTTGCACGTTTAAAGACATTACGTTGGGTAGGGCTACCTTTACTTGAATTGGAATCTTCTGTTGAACAGTCAGTCAAATGAATTTGTTGAATATCAGTCTTGTTGTCTTCACTCGAATACTCCATTTGGCTTTCAGTGTCACTTTCGTACAAATTCAAAACAGACCTCTTAAAGAGATTGTTTCTACTGTTCACACTTTATATACATAATTATTTCTTGATAATATCTGCACTCAAAGCAAATTAAATCTGTGTGCATCTCAGAGGTCAATGTTTACAATGGCTTAAGAAATACATGACATATCTGAGATGTCTTTGTACGTCAAGAGGTTGATTACACGTGTCAATGCCTAAAAGAACCCCATGGATCCTTAGACTTTAGTACACGATTTGATTTTCATGAGGAAACTAAGACACAATAGCCAGTATATTTTGCCCAAATTTTAAAATTATTTTCAATCCAATGAAAATTTCCTTTAAAAATTAAAAAATATATTAATATATAAAGAAAACTCATTGTAGTTACTGATAGAGCATCTATATAAAAGGAGACTCCCTCCCTATCTTCTGTTAGTCATCTATATAAAAGGAGACTTCCTCTATATCTTCTGTTAGTCATCTATACTTTCTTAGATCCTCCGCATATCCTAAAAAGATTGTCAGAAAACCTACCTACATATAAACATTATGTCCTCTACCTTTAATTGTACCTAGAAACAAGACAAATATCCTCTAATTACATCCTAATGCAGTTTCTTTTTTATAAGATACAGACTGATGAGCAAAAAAAGTATGTGGACATGTGTGCCAACTGTATTAAAAGAAAAAATAAAACTTTAATGTCAAGGAAGTAAGCAAAGACAGTACATTCAATCTTAGCTTGATTTTCTTGGAAAAATAATTATAATAGGAGTCGATGTTTAATGTTTACTTGGGTCTAGAAGAAGTTTCTAAGTGCAAAATTAATCAATCAATAAAACTGCAAAATTAAAAATTTTGACCAGATATTATTTATATCAAGAAAGTGTCCACTTTTTTTTTCTGGCATCTCTATTTTAATATAATAGCAAATAATCCTTTCTTAAATACAAAATTCCCAAGCTTTTTGTTATATTAAAAAAGTTTCAAAAGGGACACACCCTGTAGTTGAAAGGCAGAATTCCACACCCTTCATTTCCCTCTACCTCTTTTCAATTCAGCTGCAGCCACTCAAATTCCAACACAAGGAAAAGGCAACTTAGTTGTGTCAGAAATCAGGCAGATTAAAACTAGAATCCAAAACCAAAAATATCCTAGTACAACAAGAAGTAAAGCCACAATACCAAAAAGAAGTAAGAAAGCACCAATATGGAATCCATTTTTAAAGTAGCATGGTATTAAGTGTTCGGAATTCAACTCAGTTCACACTGCTCTACTTAAGTTCCTTTCGTTTGTCATGAGGGTACATTATTCTTTTCAAATTTCAGAGTAATACAGTTATTCTGCTTATCTCATCAGAAATCGACCCAAGGTTAAGAGTAAGACAAGAAAATAAAAATAGACTGTTCGGGCATGTTTAGCCCAACCACAACAACGGTTTCTATTTTACGATAGATGAAACGCTTCGTTGTAGAAGGAGAAAGTAAGTAAAAGGAAAAACTGTAATTCTTGAGCCTGTGCCAGTTTACAGTACTTAAAAAAAAAGGACCTGCGCCACAGCTTGGCAGCTGGCCACATTTACAGTAAGCTCTCCAGTGTTTTGCCCAACAGGAAGAACAAAGAACTCAGTGTCGTGCTGCTGGTTTTGTGTGTTTCAAATATTGTAGAGAGAAGGAATGTGTCCCCACATGCAATAGACCCTTTCCTTCCACAGCTCTCTCCTCAGTGACTCTCAAAATATGGTCAAGAGAGTCTATGAAAGGGCACAAGAAAGCTTGCTACGCTGAGAGTTTGAGCTTGAACTTTAAATAACCATTTACTTTTTATGTATGAAAAAGCAACGTAGCTACTGATTGAGTATGTACTCTTAAAT
This sequence comes from Craseonycteris thonglongyai, assembly GCA_004027555.1. Classification (NCBI taxonomy): domain Eukaryota; kingdom Metazoa; phylum Chordata; class Mammalia; order Chiroptera; family Craseonycteridae; genus Craseonycteris; species Craseonycteris thonglongyai. The sequence continues at coordinate 18,572 of PVKE010027530.1, read as the reverse complement.
TTCAAAAGCTCAAAAGCACGGGATGTTTAACAATAGAAGTAAATTCTGTCTTCCGAGAACAGCTAAACCCGAAACAAGAGCCTTAACTACAATTTTTATAATGAGACTTAGCAAATATTCTTTCCATTATATTATCAGAAAATTAAGGCACAGATATGGACTGAATAACATCAGAAAATTATATTAGGGACCCAATTACTATTTTAATATAGTACATTACTAGTTTATTTCCAGAAGTAATAATTTAAAGTTACAAGTTTTATGATTAACAGATTAAAATCAAGAACAAAAATGTGTAAATTAAAATTAACTATACTGAAATTTCTATTCCTATATATATATATATACCTGAGGTTACATATTTGCTTAGGTCAAAAAATTTTTTTAATTTTAAATACCAATGTGATGGAGAACACATTCCTAATTAACATTTCATTTCCTCACTGACATTTTGTTCTAGTAGAGAAGACAAAAAAATTTAAAAAAAGGTAAGTAAATATAATACCCGGTATATAGACTATTAGATACTGAAAATGCTAACGACTAAAAAAAACATTAAGAAGAAATGGGGATATGACTCAGTGGGGCAGGAAGAATAGTATGAGATTTTTTATCAGGAGTCAGAAAAGATGTCTGGGAAGGTGAACTTGGACTCTACACCTGCATGGTATTAGGGAACAGGCCAGTGGACTCAGGGAGAAAAGCGCTTTCGTGGTTTTTAGCAGCAAATGATGGGGTTTCCTAAGGAATAAGGACATATTTTTGATTATTGTGAAGCCCCCAAGGGTGAAGGAAAAACAAGAGAGTTTTTTTTAACAATGCTGTCCATAAATGAGAAACGGAGCTGGCTTGTAGACAGGAGCACCAGCAGCTGGAAAGAATGTAAAAAAGAGAAATAGTAAGGAAAGAGCAAATGGGTAAGGGAAAAGCAAAGCAATCAAAAACTGGTAATTATGTGACGAGGTTTCAAGGTAGGGGCCTAGATATTAACAGCGATTATAATACCTGTGCGTTAGACATTCAGAAACTCTTAATGCTTGGAACCAGCTTCTGGTTAAAAGTCTGAGTACCTAAGTAAAGTAAGCACCTAGACATGTGACATGCCTCTATAGCCGGGTATTTTATTGAGATTTTACGTTTGTTTTGTTTTCATTGTTTTGTTTCCTTCCTTGTGGGGACCGATGTGGGAGGGAACTTCTCGGGGATGCAGGCAGTGAGAAGAGAGCAGGACCCCAGAAAGGTGTGGGTGTGTTGCACAAACACAGATCAGGCAGGCAGGCAGACAGGGGAATCTTAGTGTCAACTGAAGAGACTGCATGGGCTGGGTAAATGACACATCAGATATGGATAGGTGTTTGGACGGACAATCCGAGGGACCACCTCCAATGTTTTATTCTATATAACTACAAGCTCCTTCACATCAGCCATGGAGGTGGTCAGAGAAATAATGACGAGTATCAGCTAGGAAGATTCCATTCCCCTCCACTCTGGTTGCTTAGGGGCTCTTTAAAAATAAAAAGTAACTAAAAGACAACAATAACAAAACATTCATACTCATCAGAGTAGCCAAACTTTGAACTCATTAATAACAGTGTTGGTGAGTATGTGATATAAGAAGTCTCATACACTGCTGAATATATATTGCGGAAATACTTGGCAAAGACTAGGGCGGAAAAATGAAGATATGCATACTTAATGCCCTGTTGGTTTCATTTATAAGAACATACTCAGAAAAGCTGTCGTATCTTTATACAAGAAAACATGTAAAAGTATTCATTGCACTGTGGTTTAAAATAAAGAAAAATTACCAAGAATTTTCATTAACAGTAAAGGAAAAAACAAATTGTGTTGTTCATGTAACAGAATATTACATAGCAATGAAAACAGATTCACTGACTCAACCTGTACCAGTTAACACCTCAGGAAAAAAAAAAAAAGCAAGATACAAAGAAATCCATAGTATAATATAGTACACGAAGGTTAAAAGCTGGAAAACAAGACAAGAGAGAAGTTAAGGATCTCATGAAAAAGACTGGGATTTAAATCTTATTTCCTAATTTAATTAAATGTCTAAATTTTACTACAGAAAATCTAGATACCTCTTTCAGAGTATGTATATCATTATTTTAAATAATTTTTTATTTAAAAAGTGAATTTGGGGAAGCCGGGTTGGCTCAGTGGGTTAAGCGCTCACTTTGCAGCGCCGGGGACCAAGGATCGAATCCCCACCCCGGCCCGTGCGGAACCATGTGCTGAACTGGGAGCTCCCCCAGTTCAGTTCTCTCTATCTCTCTCTCTCTCTCTCTTCAAAAAAACAAACAAACAATTAAAAATAAATAATTAAATATTAAAAAAAAGTGAACTTAAGGATGTACATCAGACATTGTTTATGCCAGAAATTCTCAAATGGAGATGGTTAGGAATTTATCATTGAAGCCAGGCAGGATATGCCTTCTCCCCACTCCACATAAGACAGGAAAGGGCTCCAACCGAGGTGTGTAAATGGGCAGAGGGGAACCGAGCAGGCTCACCCACCCTCCCAGAGTCCCCGCACACCAGCCAGGCTGCCTCTGGTTTGAGAAAAGAGGTCTTGGAGAAGCATCAGAAAGGAGCCAGGAGAGTCTCTATGTAGGATTTTCAAAGGGGTCTAAGAAACCCTCACCTTTAGAACAACTACTTAAGCTTCCATTCTGATGAATAGTAGAGAAGAGATAGCAGGGCAATTTTGAAACAAAAGAAAAACAAAATTTTATAGTAGTGTCTCATATTATTTACTTAAATAAGCAACTTAGAATTCCTAAGCACGACAGTGATAAAGAGAAAGATGAAATGCAGTGAAGGGTTCAGAGAAAAATCGAAAAATCTATTTTGACAGCTTAAAAGTATTAAGGAGCAGGAGAACATTAAACCTGGCCTCTGCACTTGTTCTTCCTCACAGATGCTCACTTATTAAGTCCATATTTCAGTATGAATACACTTTAATACCAACTAATCCTCTATGTTCACCTAATTTGGAAAACTAAAATTAAAAATTAAATCAAAAATTTCATAAGAATATATTCAAAGTGGTTTTTATTTTATTCAAAAAGGCATACAAGAAAATTAGGTATCTTTTTAAAAAGGTAGTGACTTGGGGTAAATACAGTGCCAGCAGTACTACACATGCATACAAACTTTACCTTTGCTTTTTTAAAATTGACATCTAATTCATATATTATATAATTCGTGTTTTTAAAGTGTGCAATTCTGTGATTTTTTTAGTATATTCACAATGTATGCAACCATCAGCTCTACCTCATTCCAGAATATTTTATCACCCCCAAAAGAAACTCTGTACACATTAGCAACCACTCCCCATTTCCTAATATCTCCAGCCTTTGAAAACCATCAACCTACGTTCTCTGTCTATGGATTTACCTACTCTGGACACTTCAAATAAATGGATTCACACAATAAGTGGCCTTTTGTGTTTGGCCTCTTTCATTTCACATAATGTTCTCACATCTCATATATGTTGTAACACGTATCAGTATTTCATGCCTTTTTATGGGTCAATGATATTCCACTATATAGATACACGACATTTTTCTTATCCATTCCTCAGTTGATTGATGTTTAGGCCAACTTTTTGGCTATTATGATATACCACTTCTATGAACATCCGTGTAGTTTGCTGGGTCATATAATAATTCTATGTTTAACCCTTTGAGGAACTGCCAGACTATTTTCCAAAGCATTTGTACCATTTTACAAGTACATTTATATCAACAATGCACAAGAGTTCCAATTTCACCACATCCTCACCAACACTGCGTATTTGATTACAGCCATTTTTGTAGGCATGCAGTGGTATCTCACTGTGGTCTTCACTTGCATTTTCCAAATTACTAATGATGTTGATCATATTTTCAGCACACAGACTTTTAGAATAATAGCTTCTTCCATGCTGTTTAGATTGATCTACTAACAAATATTATACCAAAAACAAATTCATTTTTTAATTCTTGTATAACATTTTCTCTCATTAGGCCTAACAGACGTATGTATAGTGCAAAAGTATTTATTTTGTGAAAAAGAAAACTATTAGAAGATAGTAAAAAGTAAATCTTTAAAAATTACATTCAATAATTTAAGATTTTATACATTTATATTCTTATAAAGTTGTATACATTTTTATGCTCATGATATACCCACACTCTGTCCATATTTAGCAAAAAATGGTTGATCAACAGAACATTAAAATATGAGTAGTTAGGAAAAAGCAGTATCGTATAGCAAAGTAGTAAATGGTGGCAAGTAAGCTAGCCCAGTTGTTTAAATGCCATTTATTATTTCTCTATAATATTGAATTGATTCTACATAACCATTGCAAGTTTTATTATTTGTTAAAATATTTTAATTGCTTTAAAACTTAGTTCTATGACATTTCTATTTGCTAAACCTAATAAAACATTAAATTAAATTCAGAAACATTTCATTATTGAATGCCAGAATGTAACCTTTGTCCTAGGACAAAATCCATCACTGCCCACACATAAGACCTCTGCACAATATAAATTAATATAGAGATGGATGATTAAAAGATGGAAAATTCAATCAAAATGTTCCTATTTTTAAAAACACAAGATAAGGCCTCAAAAACTCAAAGTTTTGCAGATGGCAAAAGACTCCTTCAGACTATGACCATTTTAAGTCATAGGGAGGATACCATAATCTTTTTAACTGAAAGTACCAAACCCACTTAGTGAGCTCTATTAACATATTTGTTTGGGGGTGTGTGTGTGTTGTGTGTGTGTGTTTTAGATGTTCTGGTCTAAAGACTAACCTTCCCCACCCTCAATATACTCTGTACTACCAGACTCTACATTTGTTCATGTGCGCCCGCCTGTCTGGAATTGTCTTTGCTCCAGTCTTCTTTTTCCTCAATACTGCCACCTATCAAGATACAAGACAAACCCTGTAATTCACCTAAAGCTATCCCTGACTACTCACTCCTTTGAACAATTACACCAAATATCAGTGGAAGCAGTTAAATCCACAGGTAGGTAAAAGAAGCTTGATTATGAAGACTCAAGAATGACTCCCAGGTCTGTAGTTTGGTTGACTGTGTAGAAGGCCACACTCCTTCTTCCACATAAACCTTTATGAAGTCACAGAGAACAATATCCAAATTAGAAGGCAAAAAAGTAGCTGCAGTCTTTTCTAAGACCTCTTAATGAGTCAGTGGTTTTTTTATTCATCTGTTTATTCAACATTTATTCCACCTCCTTCTATGTGAACCTTTACCTGCACGCAAAGGATAAAAATAAGAAGATGGCCCATGTACTTTATGCATATCTAGTATGAAGCACTTACTATGTAACAGTTGCTCCACATCTGCATTATGACTTTTAATCTTCACAAAGACCCTCCTATTGCACCCAATGCTTAGAGAAAACAGACATAGAATTTAAGTGGCTTTTACAAGGTCAAAGAAACAACCAGGATGCAACCCAAGATCAAGACAGGTCTTTTTTACTCCTAACCACCCAACCTCAATGCCTCCAGCAGCTCCATCAGGGAGAAATATATGAAAGGTATAAAATATATATTATGTAGATGTAATCATTATGTATTTATAGCACATAAAATTAATGTCTATAATTTCCATGACATTATACATTAAGTAGGCTTGTCTGGATATTTTATTCCAATTTGTAACATCATTTCTTTAAAAAATATGCTATTAATGGCAGTAATCAATTTAGTCAAGTTTTTATAACAGTATTTATAGGTGATTAACTTCTTACTGCTAACCAAGTGATGTGTTTGGGAGAAAAGAGTAAAGTAAAAGTCACTCTAAGGAAAGTGAGCTGATTCTGGGTGGTGAGCACATAATATGATGCATAAAACAATGTAATGTAGAATTGTACACCTGGAAACAAAATGTAATTGATATCAATTAATGTCACCCCAATATATTTAACAACAACAACAAAAAGAATATTCATAGGTAGGATTTTATAAATAAAGTAAAAAAAAAAACCCAAAAACTACTTCTTACCCATATTCTTTAAAAAATGTAAATGGCTAAAATCTTAATTTCCCTGAGATATTTTCAAATCCAGTTTGTAACCACGAGAAAGAAAATTTTTGCAATGTGTAAATAAGAATAAATTCAATTATAAGTAAACATACTCAGTATATTCTCAAAATTAAGTTAAAACATTCACAAGTTGATTATTTTAATGTATATGATAACACTGTAGGGTAGAATGAAACATCATCATGCTGCGTGTTTTGTTACACCGTATAAAAAGTGGCTGTAATAATATGAACGAAAGCAGCAATTTTCAATTTTCTACCATTTTCCTTTCTGAGCTGAGAAAACCAAGTACTAGGCAATGAGGATACAAATATATCTTCTCTACTAAGGTACAGTGTTTTACCTTCATGTAAATCAAGTTATATTTTTCTTATACTCCAGTCTGTAGTAGCCTAGAAATCTACGGTAGTACATCTCTTTTTTAGAACAGTTTCACACTTTTGCCTTTGGTTAACAATTAGGGGTTTTCTATATTTTGAATGTATCTGAAATTAAACATGGAAAACTTTGCCACAATTTTATGAAGTTTTATAAATATTAAACAACAGCTGTTTGACTAGAAATTTACCATATCAAAATGTAAACTAACATCACCAGTGCAAAGGGCCTTAATTTACATGTTTAACACCATAACCCAAAGAGACGGTTTGACTTCGGTGTCTATGAATGAGTACATTTTAAAGCCCAATGACAGTAATATGGAACTACACATTTAGTACCATGATAGGGGTTTTTGTTGTTTTTTTAAGAACCAAGAGTCACTGGTAATTTCTGGAAAGGATAAATAATACACTTAATATAGACCACAGTTGGCATTTATTGTTTTATATGTTCAAAACAGAATTCAAATGATCATGTATGACCAATATTTTTGTTTTCAATTACCAAAAATATTAAAAATGTAAAAACAAATATTTTCTACACATAATAGAAGTTAAAATTTTTAATATCAATATGTGAATATTTGGTAGTGATTTCATTTCTTATCCTTAAATATATTCATATATATTATAAATCTTTACATTTATTTAAAAGCACAAATTTTCTTTATCAGGTATCATGAGAATTATATTAGTAAATAATTTTTTCTGTCACTGACAAAGAAATGAAGACATCCCATATGGCCCAACTAAGTGAGGTTTTTAAATTCAAATTGTATGCATAAAACCTAATAATATTATGCACATCAATACCACATGGTATTAAACTTATTACTCAAGTGTAAAATTCAGTATATATTCTAAATGAGAACTAAACAAATGAGAAACTATACTTGCTAAGTTTAACTCCCCAATTGTATACAACAGGTTTTTCTGGTTCTGTTAGGCAAAAACTACAGATTTTTCCTATGCTTACATCAATTCTCTAGACAAAATGTTCTATTATCTATTCTTCATACGATGCAATGTAAATGGAGATCTACGTGTGAATTAGTAAAACATTTAATTGCATTTTACTGTTTCTTTTCAAAATTCATTGTAAAAATACTGGTAACAAGGCACATGGGTAAATACCATGGGAGGTCCTACAGTAACTGCATAGCATATGTATAGAAGTGACTTTTAAAAATTTGCTTATGAGGGGAAGCCGGGATGGCTCAGTGGGTTAAGCGTTCACTTTGCAGCACCGGGGACCGAGGATCGAATCCCGGGGACCGGGGATCGAATCCCAGCCCCGGCCTGTGCGGAACCATATGCTGAGCTGGGAGCTCCCCCAGTTCAGTTCTCTCTCTGTCTCTGTCTCTGTATCTCTCTCTCTCTCTCTGTCAAAAATAAAAATAAACAAATAAAAATATTTAAAAAAAAATTTGCTTGTGATTGCTGAGAATGCTATTGAAGAGAGGCTCTACTAACTAGATGACAAAGTAGCAATTTAAAAAATGTAGAGTCTTGCTAATTATAAAAAAAACCCCAAACTTAGGCAAATCATTACAGTTATCCCCCTTTATTCCCAGGGAGTCACTAGCACGACCCCAGTGGATGTCTGAGACTGTGGACACTATCAAACCCTATATACACTGCATTTTTCCTGTACTTACATACCGCTGATAAAAGTTTAACTCATAAATTAGACACAGATGAACTACAATAACTAATGCAAGAGAACAATTATAGCAATCTACTATAATAAAAGTTATGTGAATATGATCTCTCTCTCATAACTGATCTGATGACCAAGATGTCTACTGAGTGACTAATGGGCAGGTAGTGCGTACAGTGTGGATATGCTGGAGAAGGGGCATGAGTCACCTCTCAGGGAGGACAGAGCAGATGATGGGACATTTCTTCACACTACTCAGAATGCTGCTCAGTTTAAAATTTATGAGTTGTTTTTTCCTCGAATTTTCTAGTTAATAATTTTGGACCTTGGTTGGTCATGGGTAACTACATAGTAACAAAGGCTAGCTGAGCAAATATGGGCAACTCTATTTATAAAACAATGATCTCTCAGGATGCCATTTTCCTGAGGGTAGAAAGGAGAGCCTAGATCTTCTTATGTCCATTTTATCAAAATGAAGAATCATTCCTCTGGTGTCCCTGGGGCCTTCAGAGGTTAGCAAGCATGCAAGTACAGATATGACACGGATTCCGGAACCTGTGTCATAACCACGGAGATCCTTCCACAGGACAGCAACACTGAGATGGCCGAAGACAGGATCTGAGAAATAAGCTACCACCTAAATAAAAGAACAAATTCCCAGGAAAACAGATTTATCACATCACCATTATATAATAAGAAGCAGCACTAAGCTTCATGAGGCTTGTGCTAAAATGCTTAGTGATCTGATTCTCACCATAACAAATGAACTTCCAGAAAAGACCGTCAAGGTCAGCGTTGGCAACAATTAAAAAATAATGAAAAGCATTCATCCCTAAGGCAGAGTTAGAATGTTTTAGTTTGGAGCAATGTGCTGTATATTTTATTAGCTATAACTTGTTTAATTATTCATTGCAAACTCTTCTTATATTCCATACAGAAACCTCAGGTTGCTCAGATTTCTATCTGAAATCTTTCTTCTTTCTTTTTTTTTTCCTTATTCAAGGACAAATGCCTTAACAAAGCAAAATTTCTATTCATTATTTTCAACTGAACACAAAGATATATTTGTTTAGAATAAAATACTAAATGAGAGCCAGAAAGAGACAGAGGGAAACAGAGGGAGGGAAGGAAAGAAAAGAGACACTATTTCCTCAGCCTAAATCCTAAAACCTCTGACAAGACTCCCACAGGGATCAGCTGCATGCAGCCCTCCCACTCCACCTGCGTCCTACATATACACTCTCAGTGTCTATTCCCTGCAGCCTCAAAGACTGAAGAAATCATGGGGAGGGCCTGTTCCAAAAACCTCCACGTGGCTTCACATCAGCGTGCCACCATGGTTGCCTTGAGTTGCTTTGACACACTTTGTCCCTAAAGACACAGCTACTGTCATAGGTTTAATCATTTTGCTATTTCAGATACCAGAGTCCCTAAGATGTTCTATTCTGGAGGAGTGGCCAGGGGTATGGAGGGACCTGGGGTCAGTGCCACATTGGAATCCCAACACAAACAGGCATGCTGCCTGCGTATGCAAGCCTCAAGACACCCTGATGAATACCTCCCCTCTCTCCACGGTTCTGAATAAGAAAGTCTGAAAAAGAAAATCCGACCGAAAAACCAAAATAAATAGGGCTACTCCCTGTGTGGTCACAGGTCTGAGTCACACAAGAGGTGACATTCCTGAAAGGCAGCATAGTAACCCGATGGCAATCCTTCGTAAACATGACCACAAATACTACATATGCCTAATCAACTTCACATGCAGTGATATAAAATCAAGCTTGATTGAGAGTCAAACTGAATAAACTGCCAGCCCCCAATTCAGATCGTCAAGTCTTTTACTTGAGAGGAATCACACCAATTAGTTCAACTCCTCATCTTAGAGCTGAAGGGAGGAAATCCTTATGCCAAGAGGAAGGAAGAGATCTGTTGAGCATAACAAAGTGAGACATCTCCAGATACAGACTTCTGATGCTGGGTCTGTATCATTTCCATTACACTACAAATTGCTGTAATTCAAGAACTCCTCATGGTCAATAAGACACAGGACTACAGACTGTTAACTTTTTTTCACTCTATTGTTTCTAAGACCTTTGTCTTGTTCCTAAATCACTGATAAAAAATAAAAAGGCAGTACTATCATATAATGCCAGTTTCCTGGGTCTTGTCTTGGTCCCTCTACCATGGTAATCTCTGCACACAGGTGTGGTGGAGCCTGCTACCTGTCCAGTCTACTCTAGTCTCCTTTTTTCTTAGCAACACAGCCTGTTCCCAGCTAAGAAACTACATATCCAGTCCTGGTTCAGCTATGGATGGTAGAGACCTAAGTCCTGCATGGGACATAAGCAGAATCCACCAGCTGGAGCTTTCAAGAAGGCGTTTTAAAAGGAAGATTTGACTGGTTTATGTCTTTTGCTCTTTGCCTTTCACCTTCTTTGTTTCTAAGTAGGATCCTAAAGCTGCAGAAGCCACTTTGTCATCAGGGGGCGTGAGCATGAGGATGAAAGCTGGACAACCAAAAGGAGGAAGAAACAGAAAGTCAGAAAGATCCTCAGATCTGATGATGTGAAACTACCACCTGGTCCTGGCTGTCTTCCTCTAGTGGGAGAAAAAGGGAATCATATTCGATGAAGCCACTGTGGCTTGAGATTTCTGTTACATGGCTGAAATTACTGCTGATTTATATACCAGGTATCAATGGATGTCACCAAGATCCTCCAAAAAAAGAAAATCACAATTGTGTATCTTCAATTGTATACTTCATTTTTTTTTTTTTTTTTTTTTTGGATAGCATGTTTAGACAAACCTCAAACTGAACGCTCAAATTACTTGAACTCACATGTCACAACGCTGCTCTTTAGGGGAGAAGGGAATGGCACTTAAGAGATACCAATATGTCCCATTGTAAAAGTCACAATTACCTGAATGCATAAAGTCCTAAAAATGATTGTATCTTGAAAAGAAGTCCAAGTTCTGCCAGTGACTTTTGGTAATCCCTAAGAATTAACAGTGACAGTAACATCTATATAAGCAGTGGATATGTTGTTTTCTCAGAAGGATGTGATTTTATTCTAAATAGCTGATATCTCAGTGTCTTAATCTGAAATTTAGAGCAAGTAGTATTTTACAGGTGCTACAAAGACTATCTACACAACCAATTACCTGTCTCCTGTTAAAAACTTAGTAGCCAGAAACATAGTCAGAGTAGGAATACATCACTGAAAATACTGCCATCCACACAGTACTTCTGATAAGCTGTTTCTATGTTCGGATGCGCTGCTGAGACTACCCAAGAAATCTGAACTGCTAGTACCTCTGCCAGACACATTCATTTTTTTTCTTGTCTCATTTGCAAATTCTAATACACAAAAATGAGAAAATGGTTTCCTATAACTTATATGCTACAGTAGTTTTCTTTACTTTTTTTCTGAATATTAGGCAAGTAAGTAAAAGTCTAATATGTTAGGACAAAACAAAGTATTTTGAGACTGTGTCAGCCTTAGACAGTCACTCTTATTAATTTTAAAGATGACACAAAATTTACTCTTCAAAAGGTATATTTATATCACAACTTCACATAAAAACGTATCAACCATCAACACTAATGTCAACATAAAAAACCAGAGAGATGATGACAAAATGCTCTACTGGTGAGTGGAGTGGATAATGGGGGAGATAATGCACGTGCTGAGGCAAGGGGTCTATGGGAAATCTCTGTACCTTCCTCTTAATTATGCAGTGAGCCTACAACTACTAAAAAAAAAAAAGTCTTTAAAAAATTCATCAGTAATAGCATCTCAATTTTTAAAATCATCACCTTTTACATATACAAATTTAAGAACATATAATGCAATAATTCACATTGTGGCTATATAAGAATATGGGGAAAGTATACACCAAATGATAAGAAGGGCAATAGGAGAGTGGTAACATCTGAGAAAGAAGGGTAAGAAAATGTCCATAGGAAACCTTCAATGAAACATTCCTTTAAGAAAAAAAGGATTTGCAATAAATAAGCAAAATGCCAGCAATTAAATCAGAGAGACAAACGCATGAATGTTTGTTAGTCTGTTCTACTAGTTTCTAGTATTTTCTGGAAAAAAGTGTCACGGGGTAGAATTAAAACATTCTCAGGTAAAAACACAACCTCCTGGGGTCTGGGGTTAGACTGCAGTAAGACTTCAAATGTTTTGGGGAGAACGGCAGGAAGGGTATTCAGAAGGGTCAAAGAGTAGGGCCAGAATCACCTGAAAGGAGGACAGGTAGGATTGCTGGAGCAGACAATACACTACAGGCAGTGTGTGAATGGGAGACACAAAAAGGTCCCATTCATGTAGATGCTCTTAGCTGGGTGATGTGTGACCCCAGAATTCAGTCCTGTATGTATCAGCTTACTATGAACCGAACAGTAAGAAGCTTGATTTGTTGCATAAAAGGAAAACTTAAATACTGAGGAAAACACTAAAATAACATCAGGAACAATCCTGAATGAAGATTTTGACAAAGCAAGCGCATGCGTGACCCCCCCCCCACACACACACACAATTGTTATAAAATGCATGCTTACCTACAAAAGTAAAAATTTACGCCTGCTCATAATACAACTTCTAAGAGTGAAGTCAGGAATTTATTTTCTCTGGTACACCACAGTAATTTGCTATAAAGCTTTATGAAACAGCTAACATAATGTTACAGCCAGAAACCAATTGTTGCTAAAACGCATTCAGTTAAAATGGAAAATATAGGGAAATAAAACGCTGTAATTGTCTCTCAACCCACATTGTATATTATGTTGCTAAATTATATACTATTATATTTTCTACATTTTAATATGCTTTCCCATAGAGAAATTGATAACATAAGGAAATGATTCTCTGCTTTTATTTCTGGAGAGCTAAATAATATCCCACACATATTTATAAACCAAAGAGGACTTCAGCCTCTTATTAGATCCCAAGGCTTATAAACTCTATTTCACAAAACCACCTCATGTAACAATGCATGAAATAGCTAACACAAATGGTTTTCTGTTCTTCTTATTTTGATTCACAATTGGGGAGTAACATATTTAAGGAGAGCTATAATAATATGTGAGGAAAAAATCAAGGTTTCCTTAATTTTAGAAAATCTTTTTATAGCGTATTATATAATTCACACAAATATTGTCTTTGGCCTTGAAACTATTTTATTTAACCTTGCCCATGCACAGAATACTTGGTGCAAGTATAGCAGAGACTTCTCCAAAAAGAGATGAGAAAATTCCATAGCCCTGATGCAAATGTAGCAGGAGGTTGACAAACCATACTAATAGGTAATACGCGTAGTACTTAAATAAAAGGCTAGATGTTTCCTTTACTAGAGACTACGTGAAAAATTTTTATATCATAAGCCATCATCATTAATAAAATAGTAGAAAACCTTTGGGAAAGTCTAAGAAATTCACATACCTCAATGTAGAATAATTTTCTAAATGCAAAATTAATACTAGGACCAGGTACTTGGTTTAAATATGGAGTACTCAATTTGAAAGTTGGGGCAGTATATCTAAGGTCTGAAAAGAATCTGGTCAGCCAAATATGCCGAATGTAAATATAACACTTCCAAAGATCTGACAGGACAAACAAGATCCACTTACCAAATATTAATAGAGATACTTGACTCAAAAGAAAGAGATCTGGAAAGAAATTTTAAAGAAACTCCTTCATAACTCCTTTCAGGTCATATTATCAATTCAGTTTCTATGAATACCTTAAAGTATGAAATAGGAAAGATAAGGATGTACTTATCCCCTTTTAAGGTTCAGACTTCACTGAAGTGGTTTCTGAAAGGGTTGCTATAAGATTGAAATTGTGTTTCTCCCTCTGACTCCCAGGAGCTCCCTCTTAGTGAACTGAAATGCACTCTAACTTCCAGCTCCCACTGAGCTCACTGAGGGCAGACACGTGTGACGGGAGTCCCAGGTTCTAGCTCAGCACTTGCTTATGACTCTGTGAATCCATACTGCCCACCGAGAAGGCTGAGTTAAAATTTAAAAGGTAGGTCAAGAAAAGTAAAGGCTGACCTTAAAACATGATTTAGTTGAAAAACTCCCACATAAACACTGACCATATCTTTAAAAACTATACAATTCTATTATTGTAAAGTAAACCTATTTTGTTCAAAGAAAATACCGTACTGCCAAAGAAGCTGCTTTCTGAGATGCACAGAAGATACATTTTGTGTGCTTTCTCATCCCTTTAATAATTTAAGCCGTTCCCTTAATTTCAAGTTAAGTGGTACTATCCCTTCTATAGGTAATCAGCAGCTGATAATGTTGGCAATCCTTTCCATTTTTATAAAGGTATTAATTTCAACAGTAGAGATTCAGGTGCTAGTGAAAGGATCACTGCTAAAATATATTGTTTCTATTTGAGTTCTCTATAAGTGGTATATCCCTGAAGCTGTAATAAATGCTGAAAAGATTTTCTGAAATATGGAGAAGGTATAGTTTCAAGAGATAAAATTAAATTTCCCAGCAACTCACAAATTAATGTCCCTATCTTAGTTTCATCGCATACTCTTTTCACATAGACATTATGAAAAATAAATAAATAAATGTGAAAGCATATGATGTTTTCAGTAGAGAAATAAGTAAGTTCAAAATACAGCCCTTTCTCAATTACTCTGTACTATTCAAATATGTGAGAAACCTTATCCTGAGTTAGTGGTTCATAACGAAAGGTGCAGACTAGAGTCACTAGTGAAGTTGTGTGAAAATGCACATACCCAGGCCCTGCTTCCCGGCACCTACAATCCAAGGGTGCCCAGCAAGTGCCAACTTTATAAACTCCCCAGGGGATTCTGACACATAGCCCTGACTGAGGATGGGTTGCCACAGGCTCAATGCCTTGAAAGCTGGCTGGATCATCTGAGCTAATGCATGGGCAATGGCACACTGGAAAAGACACCCCCAGCTACAGGGGCAGTCTGAGCTCCAGCTCCGTGGAGACTTGTGGCTACAAGGCTGGTATAACCAGGGCCTTCGTGGCATTGAAGCGAAGCTAGAACTCGGCATTCAGGTTAAGCTAAAAATCTTGAGTTTTAAATGTTTAGACAGGTTAATAATGATCACATTATGGACCTTGGCAATCAGTTTGTGATCCTTGGTTTAGAACAAGCTTTTCCAACTCATGGCCCATGGGCCACATGCACCCCAGGGCAGCTTTGAATGTGGCCCAACACAAATTTGTAAACTTTCTTAAAATATTATGAGATTATTTTTGTAATTCTTTTTTTAGCTCATTAGCTACCATTATTAGTATTAATGTATTTTATGTGTGGCCCAAGACAATTCTTCTTCCACCGTAGCCCAGGGAAGCCAAAAGGTTAGACACTCCTGGTTCAGACAATCAACAGCATTGCATCATTTTTACTTCCCAAATGAAGTACCCTGCAGGTATGTAACAGTGGGATGGTAGTTTGAAAAAACATGGCCATACTTTTTCAGCTCCTTCCATCAAGTGATGGCACCTACTAACACCCTGCCCCTTGAGGTTGACTGGTCTTATGAGTTATTTTGACCAGTGGAACACAGCTAGAGTGACAGTGTGTATGTTCCAGAGCTGGTGCCACAAGGGCCTTGCAGCTTTCACCATTCTCCTCTTTGAACACTCCTGATGCCATGTAAGGAGACCTGGGACAGGTTACTGAATGATAAAAGACCACATGGAAATAAGGGCCTGCCTTATACCCAGCAATGCCTCCAACACATAAGCAAGACCAGACTAAACTTTCTAGCCCCTGTAAGACAAGACAGCAGATGACCACAGCCACCCGAGGGGTCCATGTAAGTCCAGAAAACTGCCCAGCTAAGCTCACCCAAAACGCAGAATCATGAGCAAAACAGAGACTGCTTCAGCCAGTAAACTTGGGGAGGCTGATTGGACAGAAACAGAAAACTGATACGGAACGTGTATCAAAAGTAGAGTGCTGTCATAAGAAAACTCAACAAAAACCCTTAATAAAAACCTGAAACACATGGCATCAGTTTGGGGACTGGGTGGTAGACAGACGCAGGAAAATAAAAAAGAGATAAAGATTTGAAACAGGAGCCTGTTATGATGAAATAATTGACAACATTTTTACCTGCGGTGACATAGAAGATCAAAGTGTACCTAAAGAATGAAGATCTCCAGAAATAATGCTGAAAATATAATGTGGTTTCCTTAAACTGTCTATGGCAGAAGCAAAAGAAAGAAAGAGAAGGAAAGAGAGAGAGAAGAGCTAAAGAAGAAACTGTTGAGTTAGCAAGGAGATTATAGTGGGGGAGTAGCTCAGTGTTTGGTGGGTTGGAAATAAACCTCTCTTGTCCTATAGTTTCAAAAGTGATATACAAGCCAATGTGACTGTGTATGTGGTGGGAGAATGCTTGGAAAACAAAAACAAAAACAGAATATATACATAAATCTGTGTGTGTGTGTGTGTGTGTGTGTGTGTAGATGTAATGGTATTCTATGAGTTGTTTAAATATTACTTTACATTAAAATAGATAGGTTATGTATAGATTCTAAATTGGCATTAATTTGTAAGATATTATCTAAGACTTCAATGACATTTTATTCTTATGGCTTATGATTTGAGATACACCTCCCAATCCTCTGGGGTAAGCATTTACTCTGTTTATTAAGGTAATCATAATGTATTACATTACATTGGGAGTACTGGGCAGAAAAAGTAAATATGCCACCCAGGTGAGTCCTTACTTCACAAGTTTTGGAAACCTGGGATCAGGTAAAGGTCCTAAACAAGGTGGGGAGTATGACAACAAGGGAGTCGTGGAATTACAACTGTGCCACAAGAACTATCCTAAACTTTGCAGATCCATTTCTTTAAAAAAAAACAAAAAACAAACCAAAACCAAAACAAAACAAAAAAACAAAGGAAGGAAGGAAGGAAGGAAGAAAAAGAAACAAAAGAACTAAAGCAAGTGGCAGAAAAAGTAAGGAACGCAGACCTCTGTGATTAAAACAAATGATCCCAAATCTATGTGTCAAACGTGCACCTGAACAGTTAGAGTCAGACTCTCACACCTAGAGCTTATTTGCTCTCACTGTATGTAATATCGAACAATAGTCAATTAAATTTCCAAAACTTTTGACCAAGGGAAGAAGGTAATTAGGATGAGGTCTACAAGCCAGACAAGATTATGGCCTCCAAACAGGAAGCTGCGATAGCAGTCTGAGGTCATTTATTTTGATGGCATACATCAGTTTATACTAAGAACATCATAATTGGCATATTAGTTTCATTTATTCATCTGAAACGATTGACCATGTTCTGGGCTAGGTACCAGGGATTAGCAATGTTAGTCTCACCCTCAGGAAACTTACAAGTAGGTAGACATAGCCGTGATACTAGGGACAAGGCATTCTACTATGCTTACAAAAACAGCTAAGCTCTCAAAGAGCTCAAAATAAACCATCATTTGATCATTCATCAAGGAAAGGTTTTTGCCAATACAATCTATTTCAGAAGACAAGAAAACAGGCAATTTATTTTAGACAGACTTCTATTCCAAATGTCTAAAACAAAACAGTCTTGAATTTTAAGCAAATTCTCAGCTCTTTGGAACAATCCCAATGCCAAAGTTGTACTGAACATATCATATGCGATATTTCATGATACATCATATAAATATAAAGCAGCACATAAAATAAGTTACATATTTAATAGAGACAAAATTCATATGTTAGTACTTATGAGTAATGAAACTTGAAATGCTTATGTTTTCCCTGGGGCAAAGTCTCTTCATTTTCTCCATTAACAGTTCAAGGCAATTTGAGAAAAATTTATATCCAGCTATTCTGTATACAGCTAAATTACCCTCAATGTTGTAAATGTTGTATAACTAAGTACCTCTTACTAACAAAGACTTTAGAAAAATAATTGAAGTCTTACTTGAATTTAAGTGTTAAAAAAATTATTTTCTTCCATCATTAGAACTGAGTTGGTGGAAAGTTTCATAAACCATATATATACGATGTAAACAAGTATAACTTTCATACCAAGAATTTGATATTTTACTTTTCAACTAGAAAAACAACATAGGGACAAAATGTATGGGTCCCTGAAAACAGGTTCCCATAAAATTATCTCCTTAGAGAATTAGGCACTCAAAGATATTTTCATTCATTTAGAAGTCAAACAAATGTCTCATTCGAATGTATCCTATAAAGTAAAATTTACTGTTGATTAGCTAAAAACTTAACATGCTCTAATTACCTGAATAATTTTAGAGTAATTTTTAATATTTTCATTAAGTTTCTAAACTGTCCCTTACTACTTAAGTACTTTACAAAAAGCAAGGCCCTGCTTCTGTATATAAAGGACAATTCAGTTTATAGAAGTTGAAGTTTTGCTCATTTCTTCCCATTTAGAAATCTAAGAACACTTCTTTCTGAAGAATTCA
>PVKE010027529.1:0-21540 GCA_004027555.1 Craseonycteris thonglongyai | reverse complement strand
TTCAGTGCATAGTTATTTCTATTTTACTTTTGACAGATAGAGAGAGAGACAGAGACAGAGACAGTTAGAGAACCGAACTGTGGGAACTCCGCAGTTCAGCACGTGGGTCCTGCCTGGGCCGGAGCCGGGATTCGATCCTCGGTCCTCATGGCCTCAAAGCGAGCGCTCAACCCGCTGAGCCGTCCCGGCTTTCCCCCTTAATGGGTCTTAACAACTGCTCTTTTTCATTCTCTACTAGCATCCCCTAACCAGTATTGCTAAGGTCTCCCATTCCCTTCCAGGCCTTCCACACACTCAGGACCCTCATCTGTCCTGTCTCTTCCTGTCTTCTCTAAGGTTCTTCTTACTATGATAACGTCCGGCCCCTGGCCTATCCTGATTCAGATGCTGTGCTCATCTGCTTCGACATTAGCCGACCAGAAACCCTGGACAGTGTCCTCAAGAAGGTGGGAGCCTGGAGAAGCAGGACGCTAGGCTGAGGGGAGGAGAAACTATGGTCCTGACACTCCATGAGGCATCAGCTGGGAGTGTGTGAAGCTCTCATCCTCCCCCACCTCCCCTTTCCTGGAAATCAGTCCTCAGGGCTGGGTAGGGCGTCTGGGGGTGATAGGGGAGAGCAGGGAGAGATACTGCAAGGATTCCTTAGCTACCCTCCCCATCTCGTTGGGCATGGGAACCCCAGGACAGGCTGGAAATGCTGCTCCTAGAGCTCAGGAGAGCCCTGTAGCCCCTCCTCTCCAGGCCCCTGTTTCCATGAGAAAAGCCCCTGGTGAAAGGACAGAAGTCAGCTGAGGCCGCCCCAGTTCCCAGGTCAGGGAGGGGAGCATGGGATCGGTCTGTTCCCAGGAACAAACCTGGGAAAGGGAAGGCTGCAGGCTGGCAGCCGCTCGCGGCCCCTGACGTAGAAGCAGGGCCCCTGACCCTACAGCTCACCCCAACCCTCCTTCCTCCCCTTCTGCCTTACCCCACCCTGCTTTCAGCCCAAGCCCCCCATAGCTCACGCAGGAGAGTCCAGAGGGGTGCAGGGTTTCCACATGCTGTAAGGAAGGATGTCCTGGTGTGGAGCACAGTTCACCCTGTACCTCCTTCTATCCCTCCTTAACTCTATTTTCTTCCCCCAAATAGTGGCAGGGGGAGACTCAGGAGTTTTGCCCCAATGCCAAGGTTGTGCTGGTTGGCTGTAAACTGGACATGCGAACAGACCTGACCACACTGAGGGAGTTGTCTAAGCAGAGGCTTATCCCTGTTACACATGAGCAGGTAGGACCCCTGACCTCTGACCTAATCCCCGCCTCCACCTCCCACCTCTGACCCTCTCAATGTCTAATACGAAAACACCCTACTTTGCTCATCCCTTTCCCTGGTCTCGGACCTGATTCCTTGGTTTACTCCATCCTTCCAGGGCACTGTGCTGGCCAAGCAGGTGGGGGCTGTGTCCTACGTGGAGTGCTCCTCCCGGTCCTCTGAGCGCAGCGTCAGGGATGTTTTCCACGTGGCCACAGTGGCCTCCCTTGGCCGTGGCCATAGGCAGCTGCGCCGTACTGACTCACGCCGGGGACTGCAGCGGTCTGCTCAGCTGGCTGGACGGCCAGACCGAGGGAGCGGGACCGAAGGCGAGATGCACAAGGATCGAGCCAAGAGCTGCAACCTCATGTGAGGGGCTGGGGTCGGGCAGCCTGTCAGGAGTGGCCATGAAGGGCACAGTTGTTCCCCTGCCTGCACCTCGGCTTCCTGACCTCCTGACTTTGACCGGGACTTCAGGGCAGGCTGAGTGAGCAATTCTCCCAGGCAAGGGACTCCAAGGCAGAGGGTGCCCCCATTCTCCCCTTCTCCACAGGCAGGTGAGGGAACCAGCAGGGCAGGAATCTGGGCCTGGAGCAGGGATGACGTGGTGAGGGCAGGGGCTGGGGGGAGCCAGCATCAAGCAGTGACTTTGGTTGAGTCTCAGTATGTGAAGGGTGCCTTCCCTCCCTGCCCTTGGTCCCATATCCTGGTCCTAGCTTTCTTCCCCAAGGAAAGTGTTCACTCCGTGACCTTCCCTTTTCCTCTCCTCTCACGTCTACATCTCTTCTCACTCATCCTAACTTCCAGGCAATATGCACTGAATTAAAAAGCAAGTTGAGAAGCCCTTCCCTCTCTTACCCACCCATCTTAACCCCCCCCCACTTTCTACGACTGTCCCCAAATAAAGCCCATGTCCATGGAAATCAGCTGTGGCTTTAGTTTTGTTGCTTTCTAAAAAAACAAAAACAAAAAAACCAGTCTAGCAGCAGGAGGAAAAGTTAGACTTCAGGAAGAACTTTCCTGTCTATGCTCACAGAAGCAGCAAAGGAAAAAGTCAGGGGTTGGATCAGCTGTGTCCTTTTAGGAGCCAGAGGTGGGGGCAGTGAGATATCTTGGGAATATTCCTCTCAGTTAATGAGCCAGACAATCCTAAGGCCATTAGTGGGGGGTTTAAGTGGACTGATGTGGGATTCATTATGCAGCCCAGCTGGGGTCCCCGCTACTGTGAACGAGGTCCTGCTGAAACAGTCCTGGCCCCTTGCTCACCAGCCCCACAGCCCACCCCCAAGCTGCCAGTGCCCGGGGTGTTGTGGGAGTAGAGAGGACATCAAAAGCCTCCCATTGCAGAAGCTGACCCTGGGCAGAGTGAAGTTTCCCAAGGGGACAGAGATTTGATTCTGGGGCCTCCTCAGGGCGGGGCACGGGATGGCACCCCCTTTCCATCCTGAACTTCTTGACGGTCTTGGAGGAAGCCTCGGCAGAGTCTAGGTCACACCTCCCCCCAACCCTCTAGAGAAGGAAAACTGGTGGAGGGGCTTGCTGGAGCGCTCGTTGTCGGGAAAGACAGTGCTGGTCTGTTTTCTCGGGAGTCTGGTTTCACATTGTCCTGTATTCCCTCCCTGGCTGTGGTCCCACTGGCCTCTTTTCGGTGACATTCTCCCCCAGGAACCATCCCTGGCCCTCCCTTCCCCCAGCCCCAGCCAGTTCTTCCAGACACATTCTGGGAGAGAACACAGACTCTACCTTCCCATCTTCTGGGATCCCCCTACTTCGCAGCCCATCCCTCCCTCCTTCACTCAGTAAATATGTACTGAGCACTGACTGTGCCAAGCACTGGCCTGGGACACTGAAAGGGCCCATCTCTGGGCTCTGGGGGCCAGCCCAGCAGGGAAAAGAGGTCCCCCAGGTGTGACAGTGCCGTGGCTGCGGGAGCTCCTTACAGCCTCAGGAGCCACCTGAGGAGTTTGCCAGGCAGGGGAGGGGTAGGAAAGCCACTCTGGACAGAGGGCACAGCATGTGCAAACACATGCAGATGAGAAAGAACATGGCATGGGTGGGGCTGCCATGGTGGGAAGGGCAGAAGACTTCAAGGCCACTGCAGGGCCCACAAAGGAAGCAGGACTTCATTCTGAGGGTGTGAGGAGGCACCAGGGATTTCAAGCAGGGGATGAAGTGACCGAACCTGGTTTTTGAATGAATGGCTATTTGAATGAGGTGCTGGGGGCTGTGGGATTTGACTCTGAAATCTGTCATTTAAGATAGCTTCTTTCCCTATGCCCAGGCCCAGCCTTGAGAGGAAAGGAAATTCCCACCTCCTCCTGGCTCATCACACATTGAGGGTGCTGGAAAGGGCTGGGGTTCCCAGATGGATCTCTCCGTCTGGTCCCAGAAGACTGATCTTTCCTCACAGGGACCTGCCATACCATTGTCTTGGGATTTGGGGCCTCGTGGCTTCTTCTCTTTTCCACTTTGGACTTTGGTCCAAAGCAGGTTCAAGACTGTAGCGGCCAAACTGCAATGTGTGTGCTCCTCTCTTCTCCCAACCTCCCTCTCCTGCGCATTTCAATATCCGCCTAAGGCAAACATAATTAGGAAGATAAATCAGCTGGAGAAGCCCCCAAAGTTTAATACATTTCCAATCCCACTGGCAACAGATTTTGGTCCCCTCTGAAGGTCTGGGTTGTCAGACGATTTATATCCAGGGAGGGGGCTGTGCCTCTGGGCTGAGGAGCCCATAGGTGGGAGGAGGGAGTGGGGCTGTTCCTGATCCTCAAAGGCCTCTGTAGACTGCAGGGAGGGGACCTAGCCCCTAACCCCACCACATGCAGGAGTCAGACTCAGCTTCCTCCTCTGCAGCTGTTTCCCTCACAAATTAGACACCCCACTCGTTTGGGAAACAACGTAGCCTCGTTAATCGTTTAATGAAATAAACAACTAATCATGCTGTGATACTTCCAGTGTTTCTTCACCTCAGCAATCAGCCTGTCCAGGAGGGAGGAGGGGAATGGAAGGGGTGAGGGCAGGGACTTGGTCGAACCCCTGAAATGCTTCACCTGACAGAGGGTCATCCTCTTATGACCCCCAGGCTTCCCAGGAAGGACAGAAATGAAAAGAGCTTGAGATTTGAGGGCCTGGGTTCCAGCTTTGCCCCTGCCTCCCCGGGGAGCCTTTGGTGAGGCCTTGCACCTGTCTGAACTTCAGTTTTCACACCTGGAAAAGGGAGCTGATCACATCTACGAGTTACCTCTCTGTGTTGTTGAGGAAGACTCAGGAGAAAGGATGTAGAAAGCTGTTTGACCCTTTAAAGGGGACAGAGCTTATGACAACCTTTATTCTTTTTTTTATTTTAAGATTGTTATTTTTTTTTTGGCAGAGAGAGACAGAGAGAGGGGGTAGTGCCCAGACCAGTCTCCATAGTTGTACATCATCAGTTTTCGTTCCACACAGGTAGGCAAGGGCCTCGCAGGGCAGGAACTGGGTGGGGGCTTCCCACATGGGAGGCACACCCCCTTGAGCCAGGAGCTGAACTGGGGGGTGGGCAAGAACCAAACTGGGAGACTTCCACATGGGAAGCCCATCCCAGTTCAGCATATGGGTCTGCAAAGGCTGGGGCTGGGATTCGGTCTTCAGTCCCCGGGGGCTGCAAAGTGAGTGCTTAACCCGATGAACCATCCTGGTTTCCCCCAACCTTTATTCGTTACAATTTAGACATCCAATGCTTCTGAGCTGGGCCAGAGGGATTCAGGAAAGGCTTGTTGGAGGGGATTTCTTGTGCTGGGGATTCAGAGGCTGGAGGAAGGCCAAAACACAAGAGGGGGAGGTCTTGTCCCCATACCTACCCTAAGGGCTAGAGAGAGCTTTAGTGACTTTCGAAGGCTGAGGGCCTTTGGTCCCCATTTTTCTGAGCCCCCCCAATACTTTTTCTGAAGTCTCTGGGTTAGGACCCCATGTGGCCATAGTGACCCCACCCCAGATACACTCAGACTGGTCCTGAAGGCTGAGGGAAGTGGGGGGAGGGGTCATGTCTCTGAAGTTGCTGGTAGACCAGCAATCCTGGCATAGCTCTCTCCAACCCCAGACTCTCTTCCCCAGGAAAGGGGTTCAGATCTTCTGCAGTATCCCCCTTCTCTCTCCACCAACAAAGGAGTTTCTTCTCTACACTGCAGCCCCTCTCCCACCGTCCCTCTTGCAGCTGGATGCCCAGGTCTCTCTCCATCTCTAGTCAATTCCCTGTTCTCCTCAAGGTTAGGGGTGAGGGTCAGAGAAGGGGAGGCTCCAGGTCCAGGCGGGTGGGGTGATTCCCAAGCAGTTACCTCCCAGCAGTCAGAGAGACAAGAGGGACATGTACATAAGTGCTCCTCCCCCCAGGAAAATGCCTCTGCTGTTGACTCCTAAATAACAGATGTCTGTCTGCATATTAATGAGATTGGACGAATAATTGGTGAGTTTTTCATTCAGTGTCAGAATGAACCCGGAGGCCTTATGTTCATGCACACAGACACCCACTCACCCCCCTGGCTCTCCCCTTCCCCAGAGCACAATGAGACAGACACAGATGCTGGCAAGCTTGACCCACAGCGGGGAGGGGCAGACAGGGAATGGGGGTGGGGGGCATCAGCAGGAGGGAGTTTGTCAGTTTTCTCCCTCTTGATTGCCATTTCCCCAGCCCCCCAGAGGCAAAAGCTTGCATTTGTGTTTTCATCAACATGCAGAAGGGTCCAGAGGAAGGTGGGAACCAAAGGGTAGAGAGGGTTGTGGGGGCTGGGAGGCAAGCACTGCCTGGGTGGGTGGGTCGGGGCAACAACAAAGCAGTGGCCTCTTTCTGCAAGGTTTTGCTCCTGTGAGCCTGGAATCGGTGGGCTTCTTACCCCACTTTAGCCCCTGTGCCGGGGTGTGAGGTCGAAGAACTGAGGTTTTGGGGTCACACAGCTTCCACTTTCCAGCGGGGACTCTTGTGCAAGTTACCAGCCTCTGAGTCTCTCACTCTCCTTGTTTCCAAGAACCTGTTTACCTGTAACACTGAAAGGGTAAAATGAGATAGTGCCATGTATCTGTTCCCTCTCGTTTGTCACAGGTCCCAACACACATTTGCTCTCTCTCCACCTATCCCCAAAACACACCAAGACCGTTTTAAAATTGCTGTCTCTCCTGCCATACCCACCCTTGTCAGGGCAGGGGTTCATTAAAAGTTTGATCATTATCCTGGCTGCCTGGAAACTGAGAAAAAGATAGAGACAGGAACAGAGTAAGAGATTAGATACACAGGAAAGAAAACTGATGGAAACCAAGGTCTGGAATAGAAGGAAAGCGACCACAGAGATAAAGAACTGAGCCAGCCAGGAGTGAAGAAGGAATTGCAGGCAAATGGAGGGAGCCATGGAATGAGTTTAGAATCTAGATGGTAGATTCTAGAAGCCCCAGTACTGCCATGAACTTGCTGTTGGACCTAAGCAAGTCTCACCCCCTTTTGGAATCTCAGTCTCCTCATCTGTGAAAGGATGGGGTTGGTTTGCTCTCTAAAGTCCCTTCTCATTGTGTGAGAACAAGTGTTCTAGTGGCCTGGGGGAATGCATCAGTCACTCTGCTGTCTCCTCTTCCCCTTGGTAAATGGATCTGCTTTGCCAGCAAACAACTGTCCATTGTGTCCTAATGAGGGACAAGCAGGGAAAACCAATCACTTATGATGCAAATGAGTGGCGGCTGCAGCCTCCTCGCTTTCACTGAGTGCCTCTCTTTGCCCAGAGCACGACACTGCCCCAGTTGGGCCTTTCTCTCTAACCCCAGTTCCCATCTGGTCCTGGAGGAGGAGGGGGGTGGCCCAGACTGGCCTTCCCATTGTCACTCATTGCCACTCCCTGCAAGAAGCCTCAACTCTCACCGCCTTGAGAGACCCAGCCTCACGCCTCGCTCCCAGAGCAGATCGTTTTGTTTTTAATGAGGTGGAATTCACATAACATACAATTAGCCATTTTGTGGTGTACAATTCCACCACATTTCATGCACTCACAATGCCCATCTCCACACATCACAGCTTCCAGTGGCACTGAGTGGCCAAAGGGTCAAAATGTAACAGAGGCTGGTGTTGGGCTAAGGGCTGAGAAAAGTCCATAGCTGCCCGGGGTGAAGGGAGGACAAGCCCTGCACTTTAGGATGGTGCCAGATGGGCAGGATCATCACTGCCTTCCCTGGCACAGCCTCGAGGGGCCATGTCTTTAGGAAATGACCTCTTGAATTCCTATGGAGGTCCCCCTCCCCCTGCCCTGCCTCTTAATTTCTCTGGCATTTGGTTAGAAACTAGGTCTGGGTTTCCATGGCCTTCAGAGCTCTGTGGGTTTGGGGATGATCCTGCCAGCAGGGTCTCACCTTGGCAGCTGCAGAGGGCCCTGAGACAGCCCTCACAAGCTCTATGCCTCTAAGAGAGACCGCCCCTCACCAGGGCCCGAGAACAGGCTCTGCCAAGGGAAGATTTTCTACTTACTTGGCACTAGTCTATGCCAGAGTCCTATAGCTTAACAGCTGGGAAGACCCACATAAGTTGTGATTTGAGTTTCTCTTTGCTGATGTACACTACCATTTGGTTTTATGTTGTTTTCAAGAGATGGCAAACATCTGCTTACCTATGTGTTACCTTCAGATTCACCTTTTTACCTTTCTTTTTTTTTACTTTCTAATCTAGGACATGTGGTAATCTTAAAAACAAACAAACAAAAAACTCTCTTCAGGGCTTAACCTGTACAAACTGCTGCATTGCAGAGAAAAACATGTTTGCAGGGCCATACACTTTCTTTTATCTTCTCTAGGTCCTACCCCTGTTCACCTGGAGTCCATACTCCCTCCCTCCCACACAAAATAGTGCAGACAATATAATGAGGGCATTTCCATCTGTGGCCTAATGAATAGGGAGTCCTGGTTTAGTTAGTGCAAGGTCTGCCACCAAATCACTGGGTGACCATTTTGACAAGGCCCTGGCCCTTAGTCTATCACCTATAAAGTGGGGATAACCATCTTTACCCTAGCCATCTCCCAGAAAACAAGTGAGGAGAAATAATGGTGATGCCAGTGCTTTGAACTTGCAAAGAGATTATCATGAACATCATAATTATTTCCCAGTGATGTCAAGGCAGCAGTTCATCTGTCTTGAGTAAACAGCCTGGAGGAGGCCTTGCTGGAGGACACATGGATGGGGAAACTGATGTTCTCAGCCTGGGTGGGTGTTGTTGTGATTAATCACAAAGGGATAGGCTTCATGATAGGCAAACGAAAATCAAGGGCATCTGTAGGTGTGGGCTTAGAAGAGGAAGAGCATTTCTTGGACATTTAGATCTCATGTTTTTGGACTAAATTGGGGTCCTGGAAAAATGGGAGGGATGAGAGAGAATTAGCACTCCCAGTGGTAGAATGTGGGTAGTTTCCAGGGTCCAAAGTTCCTGAGGGTGGGGCCCGCAGTTGAACAAACCCTTCACTCAGTGAGACCATTCATTCATCCTTTAACAGTTTAACTGATTCATTGAGCAAATACTCATTGGGTGCCTACCAAGGTATCTGCCAGGCACACAGCTGGGCTATAACAAAGATAAAATGATACTAATCCTGACCATAAGGACCTTCTAGTCCAATAGAGAAACAGTGCTTTGAAGGAAAAAAAATGTCATAAAGTAAAATTTCTGGGGGTGTTCTTAGTGGGGGAGATTCTGGCTTGAAGACCTGCGGTGGGGCGGGTAGGATCTGGACCTGAGATGGCAGAGCATAACTGGCTCAATACAAGATACACTGTGAGCAAAGTCTGAGGGTTCCCGTATTTGTTGGTCAAGGGTGCCTAAAAGGGAGCAGCAGCAGGTGAAGCATGGATAGGTTGGGTTTGGGCTTGGAAGGTCTGGGGAGATTGGATGGGTGGGTCAGAGAAATGGATCCTTAGAAGACTCTATCTCTTCTCTTTCTGGTTCAAAGGCTCCTTCCCCCAATTCTGGCAGCCTTCTGTAATCTCCCGGAATCTTCTCTTTCACCTGGAGAAATCCTAACTAAGCTCCAAGGGCCAGCTTGAGGTGCTTCACTCAGAGCTCCCTCCACAGCAGACAGAGCCTGACCACCACACAGCCCCCAAAGGGCTTCTGAATCTGAAGTTCAATTCTGCAAAGTTTCTCTGTGGCTTCCCTGCCTCACCCATTAAATAGTAAGGAATTTGAAGGCCATAAATGGATCGTTTCTCCCTTTCTTTAGTTCACATACAGGCTATCACAGTGTTATCTCCCCTCACCCTTAACCTTATTGTTACCACCTCCTAGGACTGGTTCCCAGCACCATGTAGCCTCACAATCTTTGAATCAAGGCTTTGTACCTCCTTTTATTGTGTGAATCTGGGCGAGTTTCTTGGCCTCTCATGGCATCGTTTTCCTTTGTACGTTGGGAATAGTGCATGGCACTTAGTAGGGAGTGTGCAAAAATTAATGATTATTGTCATTGCCCCTGAACACCAGCAAGATCAGATGGTCCTCAGAATCCAGGTCTGGGTTTTCATTTTCTTTCCCTTTTAATTTAGTCACCTACTCATCCCATCTGCCTCCTGTTTTGTCCTCCTTGGGTCTTTCCTGTAATCAGTCTGAGTCTGCTTGCCTTTCTCCCTCTAGGCCGCCTTTCTATTCTCCCCTCAGAGCCCGCTGGAAGTTGATGATTGCTGGGCGAGTTGTCTGTGCCTTGCTCTCCATCAGTCGATAAAAATAAATTACAAAATCATTTGTTTTATTTGTTCTTGTTACCTTGAGGGCTGTCTGAAATTGCCTTTAGAAAGCTGTATTTGCGTATTTCTATGCTGGAGTCAAAGGCTGCAGCTGTGGTTCCCCTGCAATTTAAATATTAAAAGCTCCTAAACCTCTGTTTTGTTTTGTTTTTTTAAGGAGTCTGGCCCTTCTGCTCCTAAATTGCTAATATAATCTAGTATTTGTTCTTTGCTTTGTTTGTTTTAAAGGGCCATTTTGGAGCTAAATGAAGCCAGCTGTTGCAAACTTGTAGATAAGAACTGAACCAGCCCCTAAACCTTAGTTGTTTTAACAGCCCTAAGAGTCACCTCTCCTGAAGACAATAGACCCATAGGTGACACTACTAGCAGCCCCTTTCACTAAGCCAGTTTTTCAAACTTGAGCTTGTTTCAGAATCAGATTGCTGGGCCCCACTGTTCGATTCAATAGGCGAAGGTTCCAGGATCTGCATATCTATCAAGTTCCTAGATGATGTCACCTCCCCCACCTTCCTCATCAGAAGACCATGGTTTAAGAACCACTGCATTAAACTGCATATGAAGTTGCTTTATCATTCCAGGTCCCTAAAACTAGGACTCCAAAGTTCTTGTTCCCTAGCCCCCATAATATGGGGGAATCTCTTCAGTTCTCCATCCTCTCAAACTATTACTTAGATTTTCCTGATCATTCATTCACTTTCAGGTATCAGCTCCCTCTGCACTTCCCCAATCCCTGCTCTCCATAGGGTCTGGCTGTCTCCAGTTTTTTTTTTTAAATATATTTTTATTTCTTTATTTATTTTTGACAGAGAGAGAGAGAACTGAACTGGGGGAGCTCCCAGTTCAGCATATGGTTCCGCACGGGCCAGGGCCGGGATTCGATCCTTGGTCCCCGGAGCTGCAAAGTGAGCGCTTAACCCACTGAGCCATCCCGGCTTCCCCGGTCTCCAGTTCTTGATTTATTCTATTTGCCCAGATTCATTTCTTTAATTTTCTTCCTTGTTATGGGCAGATATACAGGCTGTTTGAGGGAGCTTAACATCACTGAAGTACGGTAAAGGTAAAGGGGCCTCTGGCTCTGCCATTTTAGTCTTGGATAGGCAAGCACCCATGGCACCTGGCTAGCAAGCCCCATTTATTCTCTCCCAGGTTTCTGTAGCTGATCTGCAGTTCCCCTTTACCCTGCATTCTCTGTGGCACTGCCTCTGGGCTGCCTTGCCTTTATCTGCTCCTGACAGCCTTCATAGGCTATATTCTGGGCAGCTTGGCTCCATCCACTCCAACCCAGAATCCTTTCTTTTTCTCCTGCAGGTATTTGAGCCCATACTTTGTGGGTGATTCCGGTTGCATTTTTCAGGAGGGGCATAATCTACTGAGCTCTTCTCTAGGTCCCTCCCTGTACCTGCATGATAATGCCTCTTCCTTTCCAGCTTCTTTGCAGAAGTTCATTTTCTGAAATGAGATAAAGGCAGTACAAGAACTTGTTCCCCAAATGCTGCTGTGGCCAGACAGCTAAAGATTGTGTGGTGGAATAGTGGGAGGACATCTTAAAGTCAGAGGTGAAAGAAACAAGTAGATTTACTCCAGCATCAGATAGGACTCTCAAACCTAGCCAGCCAAACATGAGGCCAGGGCCAGTAGACTTCCAGGAAAGGTTATGAACTAAGAAAACAGATGGGTGATTCAGGATTTGGCCTCCAAAAGAAGTTGTGGTACATTTATTCAATGGACTACTACTCAGCAATAAGAAAAGATGAAATACAGAAATGTGTGACAACATGGATGGACCTTGAAAACTTACTAAGCAAAGTCAGAATGAAAGAATCAAGAAACTTATGTTCTCACTTATAGGTGGAATGTAAAACTGAAAGAAACAGATGGGGTGGACAATTTTTGGGAGACGCTGAGTGACAATCACAGAAAACATTTTAATGTGTCTTAGTCAGTTCTGCTTTCACCCAGGATTCCTGGGAAGTTAGGCTGTATGAGATAGATGTTGCTTTTTCTCTTAACCCATGTGAAAGGGAGAGGGCTGAGGCCTGTAAGCCAGAGTCCTGTAAGCCATGACTTGTCTCTGAAATATGTGAGGCTGAACTGGAATGGAAAGCTTTTACAACTGAAAGATAAGCAATCATAAGTGGGGAGGCTGGATGGGAGTGTAGAGTAGCCATGATCAGATACTCTTAAATCCCTGTGCCTAAGGCCGCTTTCCCAGGGAGAATCCTTCTACTGCCTCCCACCATGGCCCATAAAAGGAGATGGAGTGCTAGTTCCCTTTACAACGCATTTCTCTCCTCAAATTTCCTTCAGGCTTGAAGTGGTGCCTTCTGACCTGGGGTCAGTGACTGATGCAGGTGGAAAGCTGAATGATGGGATGGAAAGGACATGGATCCAGATCTCTGGGTAGTCATTTACTAGCTGGTCAAACTCTGAGCAAACTGTCACAATTAATGATGTACAAATATGGAGACTGCGCTGGGCCCTCCCCTCTTCTCTTACCTCTCAAACAATAAAACAAATCTTAATAATAAGTAAGTAAGTAAATAAATAAAGTACAGTGAAAAGGCTCTGAGAGGTCTGCAGGTAGAAACCTCAAGATCAGTCATGTGGTGGAGGTGTACGCAACCAAGTTTATTCGCATATGAACAACATAACATTTACAAAACATGTTCTGCACCATCAGTGCATTGCCCTCACACACTGGGGGACTAAGGAAGACCTGGTTCCTCCAATAGCTATAAACAGGCCTGGATAATGAGTTTATGAAAACTTCTTTTCTTCCTTCAGCACACAAAATTATTTATGAAGCTGTACAGTTCAGCAATAGGGAGCAAAGGGCAAAAATTATCTCAACGAAAGCAACAGCTCCTTTCCTGGTGGGATTTGTCACTTTACAGACACGAAGCATTCATATCTGAGAAGTTGTATTTCAAGAGGAATGGGTTACATATCAGAGTTACAACAGTAAACATTTTATTTATTCCTAGTAGGAAATTAGAAGACTCTTTGGACACCAGTTCTTGCCCAGACTTTTGGAGATAAGGGTCAGCATGACTCTCCTCTCTTCTATTTAACCCTCAAGTTTCATATTTATATCTAATGCATTAACAGCCTCTGAATCCTCTTCCCGATGTTCCATTCCAACATTTGAGAGCTGCCCAAGAACTGTTCTGATTTTAAGTCACATCACAGTTCCTTACGTACTCATCTTCCACTCGAGAGTCTGACTCTTGGCCTTTATGAACACTGGGTTTTAGAGAAACAAACTCAGGGAAACCATCTATTCTCCCCAGGCCAGCCACTCTGTGCCCCGGCTCTAAGCCGACAGCTTCAGTACGAGGAATAGGGCTGATAAATAATGAATCAGCATCTTGCTCAATTGGTGGTGTTTAAAATGGTTTTAAATTCTTTTCAGGTGAAAAATTACCGCAATTTTATGCTCATGGCAGATTTCAAAAGGAGACCTGAATCAGAAAATCTTTAAGGGACCCTTGCATAGCCAGAAGTTCTTTCTAGGCTGATGTACATAAAATATTTAGTAGCCAGACCTGTAGAAGGACTGAAGAAGAGCTCCCAAGGCCTGGAAAAAGGCCATTTCTTAAGCACATTCTTGGGGTCCTGTGGAGAGGCCCTGTACACTATACATGTGGCTGGCTGGAATCAGCAGCAGCCCTGGGGGATCACAGGTATCAGGTAGGTGTCCAGCTCCTGGCACTGGTAGAGGGCTACGCTGTCCAATACCCACTCTCGGGTCACCACAGGTGCCCCACACACTTGCCTGATTGCTGAGGACAAAGAAAACAAGCAGAGATTAGTGTTAAGTCACATTTTCCCAGACCAGTCTCTAGTCAGTTTACTCTGGGGATCTAGCTGTGTAAGTCCTTAGGGTTACTCAAATGGGGACAAAACTTGATTTTAAGCAATGCTTTAGGACATAGGCCCTTACTCAGAAGCCTGAGTGACTGCTAGTGAAAACCTACAGTTTCTGACAACTTTATTAACATGTACGCCAATCTGTTAAAAGTCACCAGAGAGAGCAAAACAGCATTGCAATTTAATGATGTCAAGACATAATTATTTGCAATATCTTTTTTTTTTCAGAATTTTTATTATTAAATTTGTTGGGGTGACATTGGTTAAGTAAAATTATATAGGTTTCAAGTGATATTTGCAATACCTTAAGTGAAAGAGCAAAACAGTAATGAGCATGATCACATTTGTATAAAATCTATGTGTATACATATATATCACACATGCCTGAAAGAAACTTATAGTGATATATTTTAAGTAGTGAGATTACAGGAATTCAGGAATTCTTTTATTGTATTTGTGCTCATTTCTATTTTGTATGATGAACATTCATATTTAATACCTCCTCCGGTGGAAATAGTTCATGTACTATTTTTATAATGTAAAATAAACAAAAAATTCTGAAAGGAGTTTACGCATTCATTCATTCAACAAATATTTACTGAGCACCTAGGATATGCTAAGAACTGTGTCAATTAAGCACTGGGTAACCTGTGGTGAACCAAACTCATCCCATAGGACCTATATGACACAGGTACATGCTTGTAGCCTTCTGAAGCCCCATATAGGTACACCATCTGCTCCAGTTGATCTAAACAGGACCTTTGGACCTAAAATCACCACAGTAATCTGCACCCTTAGCCTGGGCCCTCTGCCCCGTACTCCTCTGGATGAAGGCTTACAGCAAGACTTACCATGGAGGCCAATGTCCTCTGTCCAGGCATCTGGCTGCATGACCACAACTGGGTGAGTACCCTGCATCCCCAAGAAGGAAACATTGAAGGGATCAGAACAGGACTTCTGGAATAATCACTTCACCATTTCTTTCTTTTTTTTTTTTAAAGTAAGAAGGTGTTTTATTGGGTTTTTTTGTTTTTGACGAAAGACAGAGAGAGACACAGAGAAGGGGGAGGGCCCAGAGCAGTCTCCATAGTTGACAGCATTAGTTTTCCATATAGTTTCCCTCCACAGGTGGGCGCAGGGCTGTGCGGGGCAGGAACTGGGCCTGGGACCTCCCGCATAGGCCCCGGCAAGAATTGAACTGGGGGCACACCCTGGTTCAGCATATGAGTCCGTCTGGGTCGGGGCTGGGATTCAATCCTTGGTCCCTGGGGCTGCA
This sequence comes from Craseonycteris thonglongyai, assembly GCA_004027555.1. Lineage (NCBI taxonomy): Eukaryota > Metazoa > Chordata > Mammalia > Chiroptera > Craseonycteridae > Craseonycteris > Craseonycteris thonglongyai. Next base: position 6,376 of record PVKE010027529.1, on the reverse strand, counting down.
AAGCGTGCGCTTAACCCACTGAGCCATCCCAGCTTCCCCACTTTACCATTTCTTGATGGTTTGCTGAAGTGGGCTACCCTGGGGCAACCACAGGAAGCAGGGAGAAGGGCACATGGCAAAAAGGGAGGGTTACAGGGAAAGAGCCTTCCTCTGGTATTAAGCACTTGTAGCTCTCAGGTCCTTATTCTTCCCTTACAGATGGAGTCTCTGGCACAGGTATGTGGTTAGAGAAGGCTTGGGGGGAAGAGACGCTTCTGAGGCTTCTGGGGGAGGGGTGTACGGGGGTTCATAAGGATTGATGGGTGATGCCTGGCTGGTGATTATCAGACGGAATAGCGTCCTCCCCCAAATGCTTACCATGCTGAGGGTGAATGATGAAGGCTCCTTCACCACAGAAGCCCCACAGAGCTGTACCATCCACTCTAGCTGATCTAAATAGGACATTTAAACCGAAAAATCACCATAGTAATCTGTACATCTAATCTGGGCCCTCTACCCCATACTCTTCTGAGTAAAAGTGTGTAATAAGACTTCTCAGTGGGAGTCTCTGTCTCCCTGCCACAGACAGAAAGGTTAAACTAGAATCTGTAATAGTGGTATTGATTCTAGGTCAATGTGCCACTGATACACTCTCTACTCTGGTTATCAGTCCCTATAAGGCTGCTGGTAGATAAGGTTTAATAAGTCTCTCAAATAAAACATTTTGAAAACAAAACAAAAAAACAACCCCCCCCCCCCCACAAAAAAAAGATCTTATTTACATTAATTTGCTAAATAGCTGGCTAAGATACTATGAAAAAACTTCCACCTGCCTTCCCTCCTTCCTTGCCTAATTCCGTGTTGGTAATTGATAATCACAGACACTGAGAGCACCATACTCAGTGGTAATTACTGTAAATGTCCAGAGACAGGAAGGTAATTCATTCAGTCAAAAAAAGTACTTTTCATCCTGGACAGAATCAGCACATTGGCTGGGAAAGGCTACATACTAAGCTGGAATCAACACACTCGGGGACTAGAAATCAGATTACAGAAGTGTTCCAATGCACCTGGAAAATCTGCAGAACTGACCAATGGGTAGCTTCTGGGCCCCTTTGGGTGCTCTTTTCTATCAACCCACTTCTGGGGACTCATCTGAGGTGCTCCTGTTTGTGTCAGTGTACTGAGGTCACCTCCAAAATGATACCTGGGAGATTCTGGTTTTCATAACACCAAAGTACAAAACCACTGAGAAATGTTTGAGTGGCACTTGGAAATTTCATAAAAATCCAATCAATAACCAATGAAGAAGACATAAGCAACATTACTTTGTTAGGCTCTCTTGTTGCCACTCATATGTCCCTGACCAGATGCCAAGGCTGTCTTCTGAGGAGTAAGTGGATCCCTGGGGCAGAAGTGGGCACAGAGAAGATAAAGGTGGGTAGCCTTTGTTTTGAGAAGGAATCAAATCTACACATACATCAGAGCCTCAGTGTTGCTCAACTCAAGCTGAGCCCTACAGCACTCCTAAACATAACATCACCTTCAATGTCAAATTTAATTAGAAAATGTTCAAGAGTCTTCCTCTGCTCTGGGCTTATGCAGTTACTGTGCCTTCTTCTCTGTATCAAATAAAGATGGTTTAGGAATAGCACAACTCTCTCCCTAACTTATTATCCTCCGATTCTTAAACCAAAAGGCAGTGAGAGCAGTGCTACCCCATCTGAGCACAGAACATATTGTGTCCCAGATATTAATTCTTCACTGCCTTCTAGTTCTTGAGAAGGGGCATAGAGCTAGTTGGTTTTTTTTTTAAATATATTTTTATTTATTTATTTATTTTTGACAGAGAGAGAGAGAGAGAGAGGGGGAGAGAGAGAGAGAGAGAGAGAGAGAGAGAGAGAGAGAGAGAGAGAGAGAGAGAGAGAACGAAAACTGAACTGGGGGAGCTCCCAGTTCAGCATATGGTTCCGCACGGGCCGGGGCCGGGATTCGATCCTCGGTCCCCGGCGCTGCAAAGTGAGCGCTTAACCCACTGAGCCATCCCGGCTTCCCCTAGTTTTTTGTTATAGGGTAACATTTGTCTGACAGGTGGCAGAGACACATAAATCTCTCACCAATTTGAGGAACCCTTATAAGATAATCCTTCCTACAATACTCCTCTATGTAAGAGAAAGGCCGGTGCTGGACTCTGCAGTTCTTCCAGTCTCTTACCTGTGGGCATGTTGGTAAAGGGACCATAGCAACAGATTTCTAGGCCACTGAAGATCTAGAAGGCAGGTACAGAGGGATGGAGAGAAAGGAAACATTAATTATAACAGAGTATGGGTTTTATACAAAAAAACAATATAAAAAGACTCGAGATGAAGAACTTTCTATTTTTTTTTCTTTACCCCCTGACGATTTCTGTTGCTATTTCCCAGAGACAATCAGTCCAATGTCCAGAACACTGGGGGATTTTAGAAGACGTTTTTGAAGAGTGTATGCAGATCTACTCTACAGTCATGCTTTGTCATTCAAGGGTTGAGCAACCCACCTTGCCACCAATCAGGCACAGGCTCCTCCCTGATGACCTTTTCTAGGTGACTTTACTTCTTATTAGAGGTACGAAGAAAAAAAGAAAAGGTCCTTCGTTTGTTTAATGGCAAGAAATTCAGCTAGTAGCTAATGTTTGATGCTTATCCAAACTTGGTACATTAGTACTAACCATGATCCTAATTGGCAGAGAGGTCTACATTTATATGTACATGCTACTTTTTTCCTCTTTCTTCTGGTCCCGAGCATCTGTTCCTGCCTTCACACTGCTCTGAGAATGACCATCGTTCCTTTAGGAACAATGAAGTAAAGTATGTTTCTGCTTTTCCTCATTGAGCTGACCTTATAGCTTGGGTTCCAGAAGACACAGATCACACTGCACGTCCTAGGGAGCTTTACCACTAACCAAAAGAACTTTCTGTGATGATGGAAATGTTCTATATTTGTATTAATAAGTTAGTCATGAGTCACATGTAGTTATTGAGCACCTAAAAATGTGGTTAGAATGAGTGAGAAACTAAACTTCACTCTATTTTAGTTATTTAAAATTTAAACACCCCCATGTGGTTGATGGCTACTGTACTGGACAAATTCTTACACATGCATTGGCTTTAGTTCTTAGGAAGGGAGTTACGGTATCATTTAAAAAATATCTAAATTTGTGCCAGTTGGCTGAATATACATCATTTGAGTAACCCTTATTCTCTTGACACTCTTTCTTTCTCCCCATTCCGCTAAAAAGAAGGCCTAGAATTCACCTTGCTTCATACAAAAGAGACTGGGGGAGGGAAAAATCAGGAAGCTAATGACTACCTTTTAGTAGCCCTAATTCCTCCACCCCCAACTACAGCCTGAGGAATGAGAAAGGACAGCAAGACAAATCTGTTTCTGCTCTAAGTGACAGCCTCCGTCGGTGCCATTTTCACTGAGTGAATAAATGGTACCCCCAACCTGATAGGACCTAGATGCTCATAATGCTAAAAGTTCTCCCCAGGCGGTCAGCTGGAGCCTAATGTTGTTGTAAAAAGTACGAAAGATTAGAAATTTTTACATCCAGGTTGACACTCATTGAGGAGGATGTCTAGTTATGAGGTAAGAAATGTGAAGTTTCACCCCCACATGTTCATTTTTCTTCCATAGGAAAATACTATGGTGATATTTTGTGTCTTCAGAATGTCATTATTTTGATCTGGCACTTTCCATCACTGCCACCCCAAATGCAGGGAAACCCCCCAAAACACTGGAATTTCCTTTGGAAAAGAGGAGAATCTGGTGCTAATTCTGCCTTGCATACAGTGGAATAAAAATAAACAGCTGGCTCACAGAGCTCCCTCCTCAGTTGAAGGCAGAAGCAGAAACAGGGTCAGCAGCTTTTCTTGGCATCTGGAAGTTACTTGATAGGTTCAGAGGGTGAGAATGGGCTGACCCTAAGGGTTCAGAGTTCCAGGGCTTGATTTGTGATCAACTCCCAAAGTAGTTTCCCTTGGAAAATCACCTTTATTGGTTCTCTCTTCAGTTTTGTAAAGGGACAGAAGGTGCCCCATATGGGGAGGTTCTGAAATGCCCAGTGGTATACACTTGAAAGAGGAAGACATGCAGACAGGGAACACAAGCACTCAGTCAGGGATCTGAGAAAGCAGCTGGCTCAGCCTTGACAGGCAGGTATAAAATGTTGCCTGGACTTTTCCCTGAGAATACACAGTTTTGGCTACATCATTCACTACAGGATGATCTGAAGAAAGTCACTGATCTCCCTGGGCCTCTAGTTCTTCATTTGCAAAGATGTTAGAATAATCGATTTTTCTCCTTGGTAAAATCTTCTATAATTTTCCAAGAAACTATAGTATTGTCATTAAAAGCTCAGATTGTTGGGGAGGCCGGGATGGCTCAGTGGGTTGAGCGCTCACTTGGTAGCGCCGGGGACCGAGGATGGAATCCCGGCCCCTGCCTGTGCGGACCCATGTGCTGAGCTGGGGAGTGCCCCCAGTTCAGTTCTCTCCCTGTCTCTGTATCTGTCTCTCTCTCTCTCTCTGTCAAAAACAATAAAAAAAAAAAAAAAAAAAAAAAAAAAAAAAAAAAATGTTTAAAAGCTCAGATTGTGGAGCTAGACTGCTTGGGTTCAACTTCTAGTTGTGGGTTCACAACTAGTTGTGTGGGCTCAGGCAACTTACTCGACCCGAGACTCAATTTTTTTCATGTATAAAATAGGCATAATTATAGTACATGTCACATAGGGTTGCTGTACAATTATTAATCAGTTAAAATATTGTTGAGTGTTTAGAGCTGGCATACAGTGAGAATTACATAGAAGTCACCTATTATCAATCCCTTTCACTACTACGCATCCAAAGACAGCACTGTATATATCCTCTTCACAGCACTTACCACATTGTTTTAGAGAAAGACATCATGGTGAAGTGGACAGAACGAAAGCTTAGATTTATATCTGTTTCAAATACCAGCTCTGCCACTTAGCTGAGATTTGAACCCCAGAGTGGACCAAATTACATTGCATCTCTAAACTTCTAAGTTCCTTCATTCATAAAATGAAGATAATACTTATTTCCCTTGTTGGGCTAGGAGAACTAAAAAATAAATCTATACGGAAGTACCTAGCTAGTGCTCTAGCTGTGAGTATGTAACATACCTTCAAGATGAACGAGACCATCTCTGTGAATGAGGCTGGAATGCAGAGGGGTGGTAGGGTTTTTGTCAACAGAGGAGGGCTTTACCTTTCTGTCCTGAGATTCTCTTGCTCGCTTTGGACCTTGATGGTTCCTTCCATTGACAACATCCCCTCTGACTTCAAAATCATGCTGAAAGAAACCAAACCCAATCCCCAGGGATCAGAGGAAGAGAAGCCTCCTTCAATGGAAGCAGAGTAGATGTGTCATGGTTAAGGAATTCAGTATTGCCAGGCAAGGGTTTGAATGCCAACCCCCCCACCTCTCCCACCCCAAATCTGCTTTCTGGTGCAATGGATGAAACGACCAGTATCTCAGCTGCTGAAATCAATTCCTTAAAGCAAATCTTTGTGGGCAGAAATTAACAATTGGCTTTTCACCTCAAGGGGACTTAATGTATTTTAATTTTCAACATCTATCTCTTCTCAAAACATTCACTTAGCATTTAGATTAAACTGCTAATACTATGGTATTATAGAGATAGCTGGAGAATTCCTGATCTTTTAAATCAATTGTATATTACTATCTAAGGGCTTCTCAGATTTTCATTGAGATTTAGTTAATGAAACCAAAATGATAATATATACATTTAATACACTAAAAGAAAAAAAAGGTTTTTTACAATCACTATTTTGACTGGTCAAGGACAAGGAAACAAAGAATAATGGGATAGGGGAGGTTAGAACTTTTGGGAGAAATTTGGGAAAGAATGCTAGAAACAATTCTGAATGAAATTCAGATTGTAGGGAAGACCACAGCTGTTGCCAAGAGTATTATGAAGAAAAATAGTCAAGAAAATATAATCGAAGGCTGCTGTCATGTAACCTATTTGAAGATCACCCTCAAATTTATAGTCTTGATTATATCCCTGTTCCTCTTTAACCTCTTTGCTCAGATATATAGTATTAAATCCCCAAATTCACCCACCTAAAACAGAGCTCTACTCCTGCCTTCTCCCATGTTCTGCTCCTCCCAGATATCCTTATCTAATATTATTAACATCCACTCAATTATTAAGGTCAAAACTCTAAGTGTCACCCCCTCAATTCCTCTCTTTTAAAAAAAAAAAAATTTTTTTTTAAATTGTTTTTGACAGAGAGAGAGAGATACAGAGACAGAGAGAGAACTGAACTGGGGGAACTCCCCAGTTCAGCACATGGGTCCGCACGGGCTGGGGC
>PVKE010027528.1:0-21543 GCA_004027555.1 Craseonycteris thonglongyai | reverse complement strand
TACAACTATTTTGAATGTTCTCCATCAGTGCTAAGGATGTCAAAGTCAGTGCAAGATGGGTACCGAGAATGCTCACATCTCTTCAAAAACAAGAGCGTGTAGAGTGTTCATGACAGTTTTTGGACCTCTGTAGAGGCAACAAAGTTAAAGTTTTAAACTGGATTGTCACTGGAGATGACACTGGACTTATCATTATGAGGCTGAGTCAAAGCAGGAGTCCATGAAGTGGCAAGAAAAGGGCACACCACCGCTAAGAAGTTCAAGGTGTTGCTATTAGCCAGAAAAAAATATGGCCACTGTTTTTTTGGGATATGGAGGGTATCCTGCTGATAGATTATAAGGATAAGTGTGTCACAATAACTGGTGAGTACAATTACAGTTTCCTGAAAAAAATAATGGAATTTGTGAAGGAGAAAAGAAGAGAAAAACATATGAAAGGGGTGCTATTTTTGCATGACAACATTTTCCTGCACAAGAGCAATGCTGTGTTGGATACTCTTCATGATTGTGGCTTCCAAACATTAAACTACCCTTCCTACAATCCAGACCCAGCTCTGTCTGATTAGTATTTGTTTCCAAATATGAAAAACAACTTTGAGGAAAGAAATTTATAGACAAAGTACACAATTTCAGCATATTTTGGAGGCAAAAACAAAACATTTTCTGAGGGTATAAGTAAAGTTATTGAAAGATCTGAAAAGTATATTGGGATGAAGGGTGAATACATGAAAAGAAATAGAAGTAATTTTTTGCAAGCTTCTTCCCCTTCATTCTGCAAAGTTCTTGACCATCTCTCATAAATATGGAATTTGAAACTTGAGACTTATATAATGTATCTTTAACTCTTTACAATTTTTTTCTGTGAAGATCCACACTCTCAAAAATGACAGTCAGTTTTACTGAACCAGAATGTCAATTAATTTTATATTCATGGAACTGCTGTGAATTGCAGAGTTTACTGGACTCCTGTGTTATCTATAATGATTAAAGAAAGCATAACCATTTGCCACAGCTATGGCCAGGGGGTATGAACTCCTAGGAGAGTTAAAAAAAGAAAATGGAGTGGATACCAAAGAGTGTGATTGGAGACAGCTTCAAGGGGAGAGGAGATAAGGTAGAAGTGCAGGTGGGATGACAACTAATGAAAGCACTGACAGAAGCAACAGACTGTGTAGAGATTAGGTTCACAAAGGCAGATCTGTATCCATAACTGCAATCTGACTGAAGAACATCTCTACACATCAAAGAGCCTCAAGAGATGTTTTATATTTAATACAATTTAAAAGCAACAATAAAATGCCAGTTCTGTCACTACTCCTAGGTGTCTGAAATGATATGATTACAATTCATGAATTGGAAGCATCAACCAACCTTATTTCCCCCAAAGGATAGGAAGCACAAACATAATAGCAGCAGTAAACACTACTCCATTTGTTATTGTCAGCTCATATTTAAGCTTCTGAAATTAATATTAGTTACTAAGGTAGATGTTTACTAGAAAGCTAACACAGAAATGTCTCTACATCATTTTTTCTCATACTATGGTGTATAATGTATTTCAATTGTAATGAAATATACTTACAATGTATTAATTCATTTTTGTATTAATCCAACATCTATATAGCATTACATGTGATGCTAAGGTAAAACAAAGAATGAAATTCTAATGCAAACTGGGGGTTATGAGAAGCTACTTAGAAGTGTCATGAATTGAGCCTTAAATAACAGCCCACCCTAAAAAGTGAGGTGGTTAGAAGGTAATCCAGAAAAAAGTGAATAGAAATTGTGAAATCTTTGGGATCTAAAAAACATGGTCTCTCTAGGGAATTTCAGATAGTTTAATATAATTTGGGGCATATTAATGTAAGTATGTATGTATGTATGTCTATCTGTGAATGTGTGTGTGTATGTATGTGCATGTGTGTATGTGTGTGTGCATATATATTTATTTATATATATATGCTGGGTTCCAGTGATGGGCTTTGCCTTTTATCACCCAGCCTCGGAAGTCATACACTGCTACTTTCACCATGTGCTATTCATTACAAGGTAGTCACTAAATATAGTGTAAATTCACAGGAAGGAAAGCTAGACCCCAACTCTCAATGTATAAAAGTCAATAACACTTTGTATGAAGAGAACACATAGAACAGAATATTTCTGAATAGCCATCTTTGAAAAAATTAATACCTGATACTATTTATTGCATTGTTTCTAAACTAAACATGTGAAATGTATGTTAACAACTTCCAAACAGGAGGCACTATCAGATATGTGGCTTAATAGACCTTGCTGGCAGCTTTGTGGAGAACTGATAAGAGAGTGTTTGCTTGCATTTAGTGGAAGAGCAACCATATAAAACTTCATTGCAGAAAGTAACAATGACACTTTTGATTGCAACAGAGAATATGTAAAAAAGTTCAGATGACAATGAACTTTCAGAAAAGAGAAAGGAATCTGAAAAGGCAAATGCTACCTTAGCTTTAGTTCAACACTTTAACAACTTTAGCTTAAGTATGAAAGTGGTAAGTGAAGGGAGAAGCCAGATAGGTACAATTTTCTAAGCTAAAGAAACACTGGAAACTTGAGCACAGAAAATACATGAAGTTTAGTGGCTTAAGGGAAAGAGGAAGAACAGTCTTCTACTGAGACTCACGGATGACGGTTAGCAGATGCCCAGGTTCTCATAATGAAGGTATGGATAACAGAGGACCCAATTTGTTGAACTGGGGACTCTGCTTGAGAATACCATACCAATTACTGAGTTTGTAAAAAGATCAGTGCACATTGGAACTAAGGTGTATCTTGACAAGTAAGGTGCATGAGCAAGAAAATTTCATTAGCTCTTAATACTATATACTTATAAGCTGTGTGAAAATGAGTCCATTTCTTAAATGTTTGTCTCAGTTCCCTTATCTATAAAACAGGGACACTATTTATTAAATGACTTAATTGAAGGAAAATACTTAGGCTGACACTTGACACATAGTATACATCCATACAAATATTTGTCAATCTTATTAAATTAAGTAATTTTATAAAACCAAAGTGTTCTGAGCACAGAAGATAGCATTGACTATTGCTACAATTTCCTCTACATTAGTAAAGCTGTGTAAATCCTGTTTTTGTGAAAATATTACTTAAAACATTTTAAATGAGCTGAACATTGTCGAAAGAGCAGAAATATACATTTTTTTCTCTAAATGTTCAATGTTTTAAAATGTATTCTCAAATACATCACATAATCATGTATTCTGGGTGGTTTTTAAACCTTTACAAATATAATTACAGCTTTCAAATTAAATTTTCCTTGATACCCAGACGTATTACTATTTAATTTATTCTTTGAAAGGGAATGTGAGCAAACAGATTTGGTGATTTTTAAGGTCAATCCCTTGTTATTCAAATGAGTTGATAAATAAATATGTTTCTTAGTTCTCATTGGCCATATTTTCTAAGATACATAAATAATCAGAACAGATTTTCAGGAAAAAAACACATAATGAAAAATACTATGAAATAAAATTACTACAATAATAATGTTGCTAATTTAGTGTAAGATATATCTGAATTTAAAAATGTTAAAATAAAAAAATGCAATGAATACACAGGGTAAATGGAACATTAATTTGTTTATGTATAATGACTGCAATCCTCTGTAGCATCATTATAAATATGTCATGATTGTAAATTAAAAGAAACAGATTAAAAACATTTTAGATATTGGGTTTCAATACTTACTTTTACTGAATAAAAATTTCTATTCATATTTTTAATTTTTTCACTCTTCCAAAATTATTTCAATATCCCTCTCTCACTGAATGGAAGAGTCAACAACCCTAATAATCAAATAGGGCGCCATTTTTATATTACTCTCCCAGAGCCTGCATCCAAATCATCACAAGCTTTAAGAACTTTTTCATTAATCTCACTGAAAGTCCACGATTTTTCTTCATCTCCTCCAGAACCACAACTGCCTCTCCGGTATTACAGCAGCAGCCTCCAGCTGCTACATTTGGACACCTTACCCTTCTGCAATTTTTCTCTTGACTTTAGATGAAATAATGTATTTATTTTTCCAGTGTCAATACTCATCATCTTATCTCCCTGCTCTACAACTTCAAGGAACCTCCCTTGCTTGCACTACTGCCTACCTCACTCTCATTTCTCAAGATGCACACATCTCCTCAATCTCTCTGTGGCAGCCACATTAACTCCAATTCCTGGTGTTTACCACTATTCCTCCTCTCCAAGGTCTGTATGAACGCTCTTCCCTCTGAGTGGGGAAATCTTCCTGACTCTCTTTATCTTAATAACTCTTCCTCATATTTGAAGTGTTCGTTCAATTGCTTCCTTATCCAGTATTTTTTTCCCTGTCTTGAGTTACCAAATTTCAAAAGAATAGTTCAAAGAAAAAAATTTCATGTTGTACCTTCATTTAGCCCAATCCTGGAGTTATGGTAGTTTTCTCTCTCATGCTTATCTAAACCTAATTATTTAAGCATATTCTCTAAAGCTTTCAGCACAGTCAGTTTACATTAAAGAGTAAGAGAAGGAAAAAGTTGGAGCAAGATACAGTAATTTCATTGTAAGAAAAGCCCCACTGCTTCTCAAGTTAATTTTCCTGCTCAGATTCCTTTCAAAGAAAATTATCTCTAACATCTGATTTCTAGCTGGGATTCCAACTTCTGGATCTTTGTGAAAGACATTGAAATATGTGTAAATGCATATTATACCTGTTCAGTGACTATGCTTCCATTCAGTGACATTGGAAAAAATTTTTAACTTTTTTCTCAGTTAGTTATGCCTTATTTGTACTAACTACTATTTCCATTCTACTCCATTCAGAGAATATTGCATATGAATTCACAGTGAACAAATAAGAAGAGAAGGAGGAAGCAGAGAACAAAGTATTTAGATCTCCGAAATTCAGGAAGAAGGATCAAAAGAGAATGTTGAGAAAGACTTGAACTTAGAGTTAATATTTTAGAAATCAATGTAAATAAAAATGTGCTTGTAGAGACTAAAATATGAAAAGCCTTTGAGCAAAACAAAACAAAAAGTCACAAAGGAAATGTAAATTATTCAAACCATGTCACTTATCAGGTTATTCACAAAAATATTTTGTCATGAATTATAACTATTTTAATAAAGTTGGTAGCTATGTCACATATTTACCTGAGTTAATTTTTGAGTATCACTTTTTTTAAGCTTAAGAATCTTAAATAAGTGAATGACATGCAGCTTTGTCAGTTATAAATTAAAGCCAAATAATATTTCCAAAAAGTACATTTATTTTTATAATTATACATATAATACAATGCAATATTTTAAATAAGATTTAATTTTTTAAATATTATGTTACTGAATTTCATATAATATATATGCATATATACTATATGCGTGTATGTATATATATGCATGTATATGTATATATGTATGCATGCATATATATATATATATATCATATCATATCATATCATAGATTATATTATCCTAAATCAAATCTCAGAAGTTAGGCAATGTCAATGCATTTATTTAATTTTAATGTATTTTTTCTAAACATAAATGTAAAATTTTAATGGGTTTACTTGGATATTTTAGACAAATAGCACAAGTTACAGTGATCAATGGACTTGTCTCATTAAACACCATATGAACCTAGATATTAATTCATGACAAATTGGAAAATAGAAAAAAAAAAACTAGCAAAATTTTCTTTACTAACACAATCTGATAAGGACTCATCTAAATAATTGTGACTTTCAAATTCCCAGTATATTATTTTTTCAAATTAAGTATATTCATATTCTATATAATCAGCAAGTTATTTTTATTATAATCTACAACAATAAGAACATTTTGATGGGATGGAAAAAATACTGTATTTTTTCATGAATAAGATGATATTTTTGTATAATACTGTTATACCAAAAATTGGGGGTCATCATATATATATGTGGGAGTAACCTCCCATTGGGTTAGAAAAGAAGAGGTCATCTTATACATGGAGGCATTTTATACATAGAAAAGTATGGTATATTATGGTAGGTTTTTAAATGTTCTTATCATGCCCCAGTAGATTACTAATCAGTGATCTTCCAGTTGAAGACTGGGACTAGTCTAATCCATCATACTTATGAGACATAACCTTCCTTATTTTCATAAATATGTTGGTTATTTCAGAATTGCAAAAACACTTTCTCCACTGAAATATTTCAACATAAGACAGTGAGAACGTCAACAGCCGTCATTCTAATTATGGGCAATTAGTCCATCTCAAAGAGGCTTTGGCTTTCTTAACATTATCGATTTTAGCTTTTTAGTTTATTGAGCCAAGGAAATTGCTATTTTGGGGGGATGAAATTAAGAATAATAAAATTACTTGTGCTTTTTTTAAAGCTATAACTAGAATACTTCCTTTTTTTCTGTTTTTCTTTTATATTATCCCTTAATATGTAGGTAATTTAAGATAAGTAGCAGACTTAGTTTACTAGCACTGATTTTATATACATATATATATATAAAGATATTTGCTTAGAGACCAAACTATTCAAGTGTAATTAACTTAACCTCTGTTGAGGTAAACTTTGAAGTCAACCAAATTAAAGACCCTCAGTTCAAAATCCTGGAAAACTATATTAAAACATACACAGAGATTAGTAGAAGACCCTATGGTGAGCAGAGATGCTCTTTAACAGAAGGAAGCTATAGAGCTACAGTAACCTTAAAAATACATAATTAGTAATGTTTCACCCAAAAGTTAGCATGCGTATCCTTTTAAATCCAGAAATTACATCATCAAACACCATCTCTGCTGGTACAAGCACATACAAATAGATTATCCTTTACAATTGTGTCATACAGATTTTTAAAAATAATCAAAAAACAGTATGTTATTGGTTCATGCTGATTTTTCATTAGTTTAAAAATAAGGATTTTGACCAAACATTACTCCTCCCTTTTAAATGTGTATATGTAGGGCTCAGTGGGTTAAGCGCTCACTGTGCAGCCCCGGGGACTGAGGATCGAGTCCCGGCCCCGGCCTGTGCGGAACCATATGCTGAACTGGGAGCTCCTCCAGTTCAGTTCTCTCTCTCTCTCTCTCTCTCTCTCTCTCTCTCTCTCTCTCTCTGTCAAAAATAAAAATGAATAAATAAAAATATATTAAATGTATATATGTGAAATTTAATATCAAGACAGCAGTTAAACAATAAAACAAGATTATATAATATTGCTTTAATTATTTATTGAAACTGATCATTTTGAGCAATATGGTTGTCATTTAAAATACTGTCTTATACTATACTTCATCTTAGCCAAAAGGGAAATGGAGCTACCATATGACCCAGTCATCCCCTTTCTGGGTATTTATCCAAAAAACTTTAAAACCTCAGTCCATAAAGATATATGTATCCCAATGTTCACTGCAGCACTATTCATAGTGGTCAATTCATGGAAACAACCAAAGTGCCCTTTGATAGATGACTGGATAAAAAAGCTGCGGTACATTTACACAATGCACTATTATTCAGCTATAAGAAAAGTTGAAATACTGTCATTTACAACAATACAGATGGAACCTGAGATCATCATGCTAAGCGAAATAAGCCAGACAGAAAAAGCTAAGAATCATATGACTTTACTCATATGTGGAATATAAAACTGAAAGGAACAAAGAAACAAAACGTCATGGGCATAGTCAATAGTTTAGTGGTTGGCTGGGGGTAAGAGGAAAGGGAGCGGAAGGAGGTGGGGTGGGGGGCAAATGTATGGTGACAAAAAGAAAGCTGACTCTGGGCAGTAAATACACAATGTATCAAACACATAGATGAAGTACTATAGAATTGTACACCTGGAACCTATCTGATTTTTACTAACCAATGTCACCCCAATAAATTTAACAATAAAAAAGAATAATAAATAAAATACTATCTTATTTTATAAATAACAATATAATTGATTGTAAACCATCACATTTGTTTCAGGTGTACAACATGATTTGATACACATTACAAAATTATCACCACAGTATGTTTAGTTAACATCTATCACCACATATAGTTACAAATTATTTTTTCTTGTGATGAGAACTTGTAGGACTGTCTTAGCAACTTTCAAATACACAGTATAGTATGATTGATTACAGTCACCATGCTGTACATGTATATGCCCATGACTTATTTTATAATGGCAAGTTTGTACCTTTTGATACTCTTCACCCTTTTTGATCACCTCCCAACCCCTCTTCGAGCAACCACCAATCTGTTCTTTGTAGCTATGAGTTCAGTTTTGTTTGGATTCCACATATAAGTGAGATGATGTGGTCTTTTTCTTTCTAATGAATTAATTTTGGTGTCTTTGACTAGCACCAAACTTCTCATGCTAGGAAACATTTTTTATAATCCACCTTTTAATTTTCTGGAATTTGTATTCTGGGAAGAGATATATAAACAAGAACAAGCCTACCTATATTGTACCTTGTTATTTTTAGTAGTGGTGGTATAACTACTTAGAAAAGTAACTTTCACCAGCACAGTATTGATTTTAAACTTCTGGAGATTAAAGTAAAACAAGGGAGATACCAGTTGCCAATTTCAAAGGAGATTTTTAAACATCATAAAAAATATAGAAAATCAATCTTATCACTGAGTTGATCCTTTGGATAGGATTTAGTTTTTGCATTTTAATAATACTTTCATTCTTTCAATGCAGTATTTCTGTGTTTATAAGAAAGAATGCAGGTACTCCTAAGATAAACACATTATAAGCATACAATTATAATTGCACTTTTACAATTATTTTCAGATGCTCATAAATTAAACACTTGTGGTTAATTATAATATATTAAAAATTTTAATAGCTGCTTCATTGTTCCAAGTAAAGTCCTTTAGCTTTCTCAACAATTGGGAGTTGAATGTTTAATAAATTTAAGCCCAATTTTTTTGTGAATTTAAAAAACTTACAGCATAGAAATTAATAATTAAAATGTGTATATGTATATATATTAACTAAAATTCAGGCATACCCAGCTACAGATGTGTGTCTTGGGTAGATAGATTATGAAGCTGCTCTAGACTTCCATTTCTCTTTAGGAAATCCACCTTTATCATGAGATTTAAATAAAATAGTGTACCAAACAGGAAATAATTGTCTGGACAATACTATGTGCCTAGTGAGTAACAGCTGTAACAAATTTTCAAAACCATCCTTTCAAAATATAGCTCTTGGTGGTCAAATCAAGTACTAACATCATATAAGCACAGAAGTGTTTATATTTGCACAGTATTTATTCAGATCCACTTACTTAGGTATCTGTAGCACCTAATTATAGTATGATAATTTAAAAAATAAGGGATTATAAGATTTAATGATTAAACAATGAAAGATTTAAAGAGTCATTTTTGCTAGAAGTATGCAAATACTAGAGAGTTAAGGGAGTAGTGAAAGAAAAAAACAAAACAAAAAATTACAATAATTTTATTTGTTAGAGAATAGGAATAAAAATGTATAATATAAAAGATATTAACTCACAAAATATTTAAACTTTAGGATTATGATATATTCTACATCATATAGTGAAAATCAAATTTTATCTTTATAGAGTGCTGACATTTTTTTTAAACAATTTGTTGTTTGAGAGAAGATGAGAAAGAGAGAAGGGGTGAGGGCCCAGAGCAGTCTCCATAGTTGTACATCATTAGTTGTGACAAGGTTTCATTCCACACAGGTGGATGTGGGATCTCCCATGGTGGAAACTGAACTGGGGGTCTCCCACAAAGGAGGTAAGAATCTTAGCTGCCATCCTGGTGGTTACCAGTTGTGCCACAGTTTAGCATACAGGTTTGTACTGGGGCTGGGGCTGGAATTAGAATCCTAGACTTCAGGATTGTAAGTCAAGTGCTAAACCTGCTGAGCTATCCCCGCAAACCTTGGTAATAAATTTCAAAAGGGAAAACAGCTCTGTGTCACAGAATTTACTTTTAAACTAGAGAGCTAGCTTATGTCTGCTTTTGTAATAATAACACAACAAAAACAGAGTATATTACGGTTAGGCAAATCATCATAAGTGTATAAACAATTTACATTCTATAAGAACATAAGTATACACATATTCTATTTAAGTAAAACTGTATACATATCAAGCAAGGAGTATTATAACAAATACTTTAGTTTCTTATATAAAAGCTAAAACATTAGCACCTCAACAAATTTGAAACAATCTTATGTGTCACACACCATAGAACAGCTTTATCCAAATTAAAAAATGACTATTTTTCAATAGACACCATAAAAGTACTGCAAGCAACTCCTTCACAAAAGTTAATGAGTATATACAGTGTGTATATATATATATATATATATATATATATACACACACACACACACACACACACACACACCCTTTGACTTAAAAATAAATATTTTTTTTTACTTATCCTCTGAGTTATGTAATTTTTCTTATTAACAATTAATTTTCTTATCATTATTTCTCTTTTTTTCATTTTTTCCAGCTTTTTGTCATTTTATTTTCAGGATGTACTGATGTTAAACAGCTACTGTACCTGCCTGTTTTTATTTTCAAATAAAATTATAGCCAGATCATGCATACTGCTTCCAGTGAAGTATTGTCACCATTTTTGTAATAAAAATTGCTCTTCAGAGTTTTATAACTCAACTGCAAAAATTTACACTGGTCTTATTTTATCATATATGGTCACAGCCTGGAGAAAATGTGTTCTACCAATTTTCAAATGAATTAATGTTACTCAGGTTCTAAGTGGTGCAACCATTAATGAAACACTGAAGAAATAAATATATCCCTAAAATAATGATAACCCTTTTGCTGATACTTATGTTTAAGTTACTTAGTGGTTAAATATGCATGTGTCCCACAAAAGTGTTGAAAAATAGTTCTGGAAGAAAGAAGAGGCAAAATAATGATGGCTTTCTTCCAAGTAACAGAGACTAACATATGTGGCCATGAGATAAATAGCCTTCGCTGCAGGTAGCTAACCACCAAACACAGACAACTATGTAAAATATGTTAAGGTGTCATCAGAGACTCTCATATTAACAACCTTGCAAAACCATTTGAAAATACTGTAAAAAATCCACAAACATTTTTCTTAGTTTATATAATATTGGAATTACCAAAGAGTAGCAATTTCTATAATATTATTCTATTGTTTTATATTAATGGTGATACAATTTCTATTCTGTTTCTATAGATATACTTCCAAAAGTGAAGACACAGTCAAACAGAAGTGACTCTGTATCATGACTGGATCCAGGCATTCAGGATTTTGGAAAGAAGAAGGTTGGATATTTTTTTCTCAATATTTCCTATTAATATAATTCAGAGTGGCTGTAGCCAACTATTTGCCAACCACATTAATTTTTCTGTGTACATCAACAACAGAAAAAAAATAAAAAGAAAAAAATGAAAGTAAAGAAACAAAAATAGTAGGAAAATACCAAAGAAAAAGGATTCTATTAGCAATAACAGTACTGCCATTCTAAAAAATTCAGGGGAAATCATTCGTATAGAAAAGCTGTTATAAGGAATGTAAGGTCAGGAGTTTATTATTAAATACAAGTCAGGTACCATAATGTATTATGGGAAAAGTCAAGTAAAATCTCATTATTCTAATTATATCCTGGATTTTTTGTAATTCTCTTCCATTTGGGGAGTATACGCATCCATGTTTTTACCAGAAATGTAATGACATGATTTTTATTTTATTACATTCCTATTTTAGAACTTTAGAGTGTTTACAAGCCATAATAATGATAAAATCTTAATCTTAATAATAGCTAAAACTTACATTGCTCTTGCTATGTGCTTAAAGAATCATTATGTCATTTTCACAACTTTCAAGTTAAATATTATTAACTCTATACACAAGAGGAAACTGTGTTAGTTTAAGTAATTGGCTAAGAGCCTCATGATTGCGAGATAGTAAACCTAGAATTCAAAACTATATAATGTGTTCTTCATCAACGTGTTAGCTATTTCTCAGTTTAGTATGTCATTTGCTAGTTGGTGTCTTTTTTTTGTTTTTATCTATTTCTCTACTGTTAGAAGCATGATGGTTTCTTGCTGTTCCTTTAAAAAAACCACATTGCTTTGAACATCTCACATATACTTTTGCTGCTTTTCTATCACTTCCTCAGACTGAAGATTGAAAAGTAGTATGCCTGAGGCAAAAATGTATACTTATTTTACTTACACCGGAGTGCCAAAAAAGTATGCACATTTTAAGGGATGCTTATCTATGTATTACTTTTCAAGGTTGAATTGAATTATGGTAGGTAGCAATGTGTACTATGATGTTCTCCCAAAAGATAGCATTAATCAAATGAATGCTAGCATCACCATGCAACAGGCAGGAGAGTCAAAGAAAATGGCAGACTCATGGTTGTTGTTTGAGGAGCACAAAATCATTTTGAAGAGTTATTTGAAATTCCAGAAAGTTGTGTAAATACAATAACAGTGGAGGCATGAGTATGCAACAGAACCTCCAACATGCCTAACAATTGTACACATTCATGATTAAGTTCGAGATGCAAAGTCAATTGAAACGGCATGCGCAACAATGCAAGTGGACACTTTGGTCAACGTTGCTCAAGCAGTAGTTCATTGTAATCAGAAGTGTCTGGATGCTGATGGTAACCACTTTGAGCACCTCTTGGAATTGCAGAAGTCAAATGTGTCTTGTATTCATCTTTTGTTAGTTAGTATATCTTAAGTATTAATTTTAATAGTTTTTTTCTTCCTTAAAATGTGTATGCATTTTTTTTTTTTTTGGAATTCTCTGTATTCTGATTGTCTTATTTACTGAATACAATCTATATCCTTGTCAATAAAGAATTAGATACATGTGTATGTACACACAGTTACAAACACACATATGCCTTTCTAGTTGAATAGCTATGAAATGAGACCTCATTCATTTTTTAATAATTTCTGAATATGAACATTTTGTAAATGTTTAAATAAATGTATTTCCTCACTTTGCTCATAATCCCTCTCTATGCTGCTTTATTAATTCTATATTATCTTTAGTAAATTTATTTGCATTTATAGTACAATTTACTTGGCATGGTGACAGTAAAAATTATTTTTGTAAACAGAAAATTCATATATAATATATAAAAGTATAAAATGTTTGGTAGATATAAAAAAATTAGAAATTTAAATTGTCTTGAACAGTATCACCTAAGGCATAGGGGTATTTGTCAGAGGCCACTGTTAGTAGACATGATTAGGAACGATCATGACAGCTAGATCACAGTTTTATGTGCCAGGAATTTGGAACATCTGAAGAGTGTGATAACAAATCATACCTTACTGAGCCTATTACAGGCACAATCACAGCTCAAATCTTGATTGGTGAACTGGCTGCATGAGGGAAGAGGAGCAGTTCTCAGTAATAATCTCAGTGGGAAGGGCTTATCCCCCACTCCATGGTTCCATGGTTATTTATATAAAGAAAATGATCCCATCCTATTCTAGGTACCAGTGAATGCCCTCTGAGATATATGATGGCAGATTTTGACCTAAAACTTGATAACAATTTTACTATGAGATCATGTTTCACTGACTGGGTTGCTATACACAATTTTGCTTTCTTGATATCAGAAAGAAATTTCTTGTTCCTTATCTGTAACTATTCTTGGCATTGCTTGTGTGAGGCAAGACGTGTGAGCAGGCATGGGCCCTGCTGGGAATCCAATCTCTGTCTGCAATGTGTTATAGGCCTGTCACCCAAAATCGTTTACGGTGAGACGTTCTTTGACTTATAGACATTTATCAAGGTCATTCTGCTGTAAATGACCCTCCGTTTGGAAACTGAGAACAATCTTCACAATAACTTTTTTTTCTGAGTAGTTTCTGTTAGCTTGACATTTTCTTAGCTAAAACTGAGAAGCGAGCTACCAAAATTCAAGGACGGAAAATTAAATTAGACAAAGAGTTCTGGCCAGAGAACAGCAGATGTATGTGAAATAGTCTCTGACAAAATGCTACATACAAAATATAAATGGGGTATCCATTATGTGTAACATCAATCAGTGGAAGGTTAGAACGTTTAGGAGAAGTGTATGAGGAAAGGAAAACTGGAACTAGGAAAAACACAGGCTAGTTTTTAAGCAGAAATTATGATAATTAATTATAACACAAATGTTTTGTTTTGTATTATTTTGGTGTGTGTGTGTGTCTGCTAATTAGAGTTGAGATTAGGACCTCTGAAAATTACAAAATAATCAGTTAAGATGCAGTTTTATTACATTTTAACCACCTATTTATAAAATCCTTAATGTGTGAAACACTGTTAAGTGTTTCCGCTATGTAACACTTAACTGCTAGCCCTGTTATAATTACAATTAAATTTTCTCTTTAAAGAGCAAAGTTCTTTTATTTCCCATTTAGTATTCTTATTTAGGAGCAAAACCAGTAGTGAGAATATTGAGTCTCTTTAATCTGGCTCTATTATTTTGAAAATAATCAATTAAGTCATTGAAATCAATTCATTTTAAATGATCCTAGTTTAGGGTGACCAGATGTCCCGCTTTTAGTGGAACAGTCCCGATTTTTAACAATTTGTCTCGCATCCTGCAGTGTTTTAAAAAAGACCCGATTTTTGGAAAGAATGCACGACAAGCTAGGGAACGGCGGGAGATAGACCAAATTTTAAATCAAGAACCCCCTCCCCCCTGGTCAATGGTGTCCCACTTTACCAATGTTAAAATCTGGTCACCTTATGACCTAGTTTTGAATGAGAAGGCATGTTTTGGTATTTTTTGGTTTTGGTTTTTGTTTTTTTCTACGAACTTTCACTCAATTGGAAAAAAATGATATGATAACCACTTTATAATACAAATTGAAAAAAAAAAGTTCTAAAATAGAAATGTACTCAACTTACCTCACCCTTTCTCTAGACAATATCCTCTACTTAAAACAATTTTTTCCTATTTTCTAGAAATTCTAAGAGTGGATAGAAGGTAAGATGTAAATGTGCATAAAATTAAATAAACATATATAAAGCAAACTGAACTGTATACAGACAAAATTACTACCACTAGAGATTGAAGAAGTTTAACAGGATCACATAAAAATCCCCTTAGTTATTGGGCTGATTTAATTTTGGAGGTTAAGTCAATGGTATATGAGTATTACACATGTTAATGTATTATATTTCACATTAAATATAATGTGTGTGTAACTGACATAATGCTATGCTTTGTCAACTTTTAACTGAACATTAATCTCATATTTGCAGTTTTATTTTGCTTTTTTTCTAGAATTTAATAATTGCATCGCCCCTTGCAAAGCTGTCAGGCCCTAAGCCCTGTGCTCACAGTGCCTGGTGGGTCAGTGCCTGCTGAGAGCACTGAGGATGGGTGTGGTCACATGGTGACCTTCAAGCCAGACTTACAGATTTCTGAGCTTCTATGCAGTGGCCAATAAATGCAAGGATACCCCAGCGCAGGACATTTGCATGAACAAAGCCTTGTGAATGGCATACTGTGTTGGGAGAGGAAGGTAGTTTAGAAAGATTGCCAAGCTCTGGGGTCTATAGGCAATTAGGACAGTGTTGAAAATTACAAAGCAAGAATAGTTACTATTTAAAAATTGAACCATTGACTAATTTTCAGCTACAAAAATTA
This sequence comes from Craseonycteris thonglongyai, assembly GCA_004027555.1. Classification (NCBI taxonomy): domain Eukaryota; kingdom Metazoa; phylum Chordata; class Mammalia; order Chiroptera; family Craseonycteridae; genus Craseonycteris; species Craseonycteris thonglongyai. The sequence continues at coordinate 5,871 of PVKE010027528.1, read as the reverse complement.
TCAATTATAAAATTGAGTATCATTTATGTACACCTATTTAAAATCAATGGAATCATAAGGACCCATTTTTCTGTTAAATATTCTCAGTGGCTGGTATATATGTGGGGAATTAATATTTCCTGAATATGGTCTAGCCTCCCTTTTCTTATAAATTATATTCACTCTGGGCATTAAAATTACCAAAGAAAATATCTGAAACAGATTATTTCTTTCTCAGATTATTTTTCATTTAATTAAGTAACAACATGTTATAAAAATATGAATCTTTCTTAATTGGCTTTTATTCTCCCTTTTTTATTTCATGCTGTCCCTATTTACTTTATGTACACCACAACACATATGTCCAATATCGTGCAATGAGGCTGTGGAAATAACAATAAAGAATAAATGATTTGTGCTTTCAAGAAGCTCATCTCTAATAGTGGGGAGAGACAGATTAAAATCACTATCAATGTCTCAAGAAGAGTTACATATAACAATACTGCTAGTGATTATTTGGATGGCCTATTGTTTTTATCTGAGAGAAGTTATTGTTCTCAGAAGGTTTCATAGACTCAATTATGAATGATAGGATATTGAAAAGTGTTAAACACTTTACTGTAGAATTAAATTAACTTCAACATGCACAAACCTAATAGCTTTTCTTGTATGTCACTATTATATACACCCATTATTAGAGGTGGAAAAAATGTAGAAGTCCTAGCAACTCATCTTTTCATGGGGCATTTAAGGTAGGCATCCATTTTATTTAAAAAATGAATGAACATTTGCATTATGGAGAACAATTTAATCTACACATACAATGCATCTAATATATTCTACTGATCAACAGATATTTCTACTAAAAAGCACTTATATGCAACTAAGATAAAAGTAAAAGCTTCTTTTGCATACTAGATTGTTTCAAGTCACTGAATTTTCATTTATTCTAGGGGAAAAATAGAATTTCATTATCTGAAAGAGCCATTACATTTTTTCTATTGTCATACATAATTTAGATTTCTGTGAATCATATTTTAGGCTGCCTGTGATGCATGCAGAGTAAACTGTATCTATCATTGCTATGTATTTTAGTTTCTAAGATACAAATTTAAAAAACACAATTATGTACTTTTTTATAACTTCCCCACAAAACATGAAACACTTGTAGTTAGAAAATTTTAGTCTATTTAATTCCCTCCCACAACCTCCTCCAGTGTATCTAAAGCTGTTTTGTTTTGTGGTATAATATTTTATCAGTACTAATGCATACTTATTGTGTTTGTGTTTGCAGAGAAAGAAAGAGGAGATTGGAAAAGCCATAAAGGGGAGAAATCCATTATTCTTAGAGAAACTGGTTGTATAATTTCATACTATTGATTGACTTGTTATAAGTAATCTGTTTTAATTCTTTAGTACAGCAAACTCCATACTGAGTGTTGGTCAATAGGCCATGACTCCTGGAATTCAAAACCACCAAGAAGAAAATTGAAATTAGTGCACTGGTTACTTAAGCTACATAACTATGAAACTGGACTGCTTTGCTCTAAACTGGTACAGATAGCCTTATTTCAAGTCCCTTAAAACCAGTGAATAACATCTCATTTCTGACAGTTATGCTGCCTGTCAAATAGTCATGCCCATTTTTTCCTCCCTAAGGGCCCTCAGCTATGTTCAAAAGGTACATACTTCAGGATGTTCCATCGATTGACTCAGGGTAGAATGTACTTGTATCAAGCTCCAGAGGAACCTTGTGATTGATCTTCACCATTCCTACTGGTATCTGTTTACAAGTCTAACCAATGAATGACATACAGATGGGCTTTTTTGTATAAGGCCCCTCCTTCTTTAAAAGAAGGCATCAAAAACAGAGGCCTTTTTATTCTCTGGATATTGCCAGTTCCACCTCGATGGAGATGTAAAAATAAGGAAAAGAATAAAACCAAGAGAAACAAAGAATACAGTGCTGGAAGTGGAGGTGGGCTTCCTGTAGCCTTTTGTGTGTAAAAAACAAAGTTCTTTACTTTCAAGTTGCACTTCCTATTTCTTATAGTTTTACACTTCCCAGCTGTTACACATAAACTGTGTGCTTATATAAGATCAATTTGGCACTTTCTAGGACATCTAAGGAAGTGGAATAATCTTCACTCACTCCTTGGGAATGAGTAACACATACAAGGGCTACTGAAAAGCATCCCACCATATAAAATATACAGGCATTTATGGCTTGAGATTTTCTGCACAGCTCTGGTATGTGGTTGGTAGGGAATGAGGAACATGTAAGGGAAATCAGGAGGACAGGGGGGAAAGCCTATTAAAAGCATTAACATTTCCATAAACCCACTAATGGTCATTCAAAACAAACCCAGTTACAATTTCTGTTCCCAAGTCTCTCATTCTTTCTCTCTCCACACACACAATACACCCCCCCAACACACACACACAATAATTGGAATGTATATTTGTGTATGTGTATGCACGTAGCGTGTGTGTGTGTGTATACGTGTGTGTGTATATATATATATACACACACACACATATACATATATATGTACCATATATATATGTGTGTATGTGTATATACATATATATATACACATACATATATATACATACACATACATATGTGTATATATATACACATACATATATATATACATACATATACATATACAAACATATATATTATGAATTTACGTATACATTCTTGGACAAATAGGGTACATTATATCGAAAGAATAAGTGTTTTAGGGGAATGGTCTAAAATACTATTTGCAGAAACTGAATGAAATAGAGAAACTGTACTTTTAATTCTGGTTAGTAAGACAAGCAAAAAGAAAAATAGTATCCAACTATAAATGAGAACAGAAGTGTTACCTGTATAGTTGAAGAATTTCAAAAATAATATCCAAAGTATAAAGTAAATAAGAAGACACATCATGTACCAATGAAGTGGAACACTCGATACATACATCTGATTTAATGTTTTGGAAAAAATATCTACTGCTTATCATGAGATATCAAGATAGTGACAATGTCTGTATCTAGCTAATTTTAATTTTTCAAACTGTACATTGTGTTGCTTTTACTTTGTAATTATTTAACTTTTAGTATCTACAGATAATACATGAAAGTATTTGGCAAGTAGAATTATTCATTTATAAAATAAAATTTTTTCATGAAAATGACAGTTTTTAATTATTGAACACTTCTTAGATAATTTCCTAAGTGTTTTTTTTTGTTGTTGGTTTTTAATTGAGCAGCTCATGTGCATCACACTGTATGAATCTCCCTCTTAAATGCTTAATGGGTAAGTTTTGCCCTTTGTCTCAGCATTCTCACCTGTGAAATGGGAGTATTAGTAATAATACCTTTAATGCAGGCTTTCTGGGAGTACTAAATGATCCAAGCAAGTTTGTGCTTGGATACTGTTATATTGTAGAGACTAGAGGGCGCCATTTAGTAGACTAGGAGACACCACCTTATGACATGGGCCCCACCCTGAGACCTTCCGGAATCCCAGGAAAACGAAACCTAAGGAAAAAGAAACTGAAGATTTGTTCCCCTGGTCCCACCCCCCTCCCATCAAATAATCTGCCTCATCCAATAAAACCAAGGGTCACCCTCGCTGTCCAATCCAATGGTGACACAAAAAGCCTAACTTCCTGCTCGTAGTTTCTCCCTTTAAAACACCTCGCCCACTGGGACTCGGGGCCGTTCTCTCCTAGTTTTACTGGGAGATGACGGACCGGGCTCGAGCTTGAATGAATAAAACCTCGCTTTGTACTTGCATCGGAGTTGGTCTCTTGGTTGCTGTTGGGATCATGATCTGGGAGCACAACATTTGGGGGCTCGTCCGGGATTCCCACGGCCCCCAAGACCACCACCCAGAGAGGTTTACAGCACCGGTGAGTCTCTGAAGACCTGTATCTGTTTGGGCGGTCAATAATGGGCAGGGTGGACGCACCCGACGACCCCCGGCCGCGGGGGACCGGAAGACGTTCCGTGTCCTCCCTCTGGAGGGAAATCCTTAGGGATCCCCTCATCTGAGATACAGGTCTGTTGTTTTATGTTGTCCATTCGTCTGTGTGTCTCTTAAATTCTATTGCTGTCATCTCTCCGGACGCTTAAATTCTTTTCTGACTGACGAAACGACATGGGACAGACAACTTACTCTCCCCTAGACCTCATTTGCGGACATTTCTCTGATGTCTGGAAGCGGGCCCACGACCTCTCGGTTAAGGTCCGAAAAGGAAAACTAACAACCTTTTGTTCCTCAGAATGGCCATTATTTGGCGTAGGCTGGCCACCAGAGGGAACCTTCGACCGTTCTCTCATCATGGCTATCAGAGATGTCATTTACTGGCCTTGGGGAGGCCACCCATACCAGGTTCCATACATCCATGTCTGGAAGGACCTGGTTGCGAACCCCCTCCTTGGTTAAAACCCTTCCTTCCAACCCAGGAACCCGCAAAGCCGGCGGATATCCCGGCGATCAAGAAGAATGTGCCCGGCCCCACTGGGGCTCCCACTGCAACAGCAGCCCTGATTGATGCTGCCTACCCCATGGTCCACCTGGCATGGGACTTCAATACACCGGAAGGTAAGGAGAGGCCCCGGGTCTACCGCCAGGCTCTATCAGCAGGTCTCAAAGCGGCCGCTAGACGGCCAACCAATTAGGCTAAGGTCTATGACAGGGAACTGAAGAAAGCCCAGCAGCTTTCTTAGAGAGGCCCATGGATGCGTTCTGGCAATATACACATGTTGATCCGGATAAACCGGAGCATCTAGGAACAATTGCTCTAGCATATATCAATCAGTCGGCCCCTGACATTAAAAAGAAATTACAAAAGACAGAGAGATTAGGCGAGAAAAGATTAAGAGGTTCAGTTGAGATAGCTGAGAAGGTATACCATAATAGAGACTCAGCAGAGGACAGGCAGATTAAGGCAGAAAGAAGAGAAAACCAAGATTTGGCCCGAATCATGTTGGCCGCCACCGCCGAACCAGGAGAACGTCAAAGACAACTGGAACATATGGCCGGTACCGGAGGGAAATGTGACCACCGACGGGGTAAGTCCCCCCTTGGAATAAACCAATGCGCTTATTGCAGAGAAGAGGGACACTGGGCTCGAAATTGCCCTATGAAAAAACCCCAGGCTAAAATCCTGGTAGAAGAGGATGATTAGGGGGGTCAGGGTTTGAACCCCCTCCCTGAACCTAGGGTGACTTTGGAAATGGAGGGAAGGCCCACCCAGTTCCTGGTGGACACAGGAGCTCGACACTCCGTATTGCTGGGAGCAGGGGGCCCACTAGCCAATACAATATCATGGCCCGTACTGAGCGGACTGCCCGCAAGTCGACCAGTGGCAAGGCCCTGCGGAAGCAGCTGGCCCCCAAGGCGGCCCGCCAGAGCGCTCCCACCACGGGGGGCATGAAGAAGCCGCACCGTTACGGGCCGGGTGCCATGGCGCTACCAGAAGTCCACTGAGTTGTTGATCCGCAAGCTGCCATTCCAGCGGCGGGTGCGCGAGATCGTACAGGACTTCAGGACCGACCTGCGCTTCCAGAGCTCGGCCATGATGGCGCTGCAGGGGGCGAGCGAGGCGTCCCTGGTGGGGCTCTTCGAGGACTTATCATGGATTCTCCAGCTACCCGGAGCCTCCAAAGATAACGCCCTACAGGAGGGACACGGCAACGGGGAGACAGACCCGGCGCCTATTGGGAACTGGACTTCACAGAATTGCCAAAGGGGACTTTCGGGTACAGGTATTTATTAGTTTTTATAGATACCTTTTCAGGATGGGTAGAAGCCTACCCTTCACGGAATGAGACAGCAGCCGTTGTGACCAGAAAGCTGCTGGAAGAACTTCTTCCCAGGTATGGCTTTCC
>PVKE010027527.1:0-21550 GCA_004027555.1 Craseonycteris thonglongyai | reverse complement strand
GGGATCGAATCCCGGCTCCGGCCCAGGCAGGACCCACATGCTGAACTGGGGAGTTCCCACAGTTCGGTTCTCTAGCTGTCTCTGTCTCTGTCTCTCTCTCTATCTGTCAAAAAGTAAAATAGAAATAACTATGCACTGAAGACAAAAAGATAATTTCTCTCTATAAATGTGAAAAGATAAAAAAAAAAAAAAAAAAAAGTTGAATAAATTTTCTCATGTTACGATAATTCTGGAGGGAGGGCAAGTATAGCCGCTCAACGCAGTCATCTGCTTGGCTCTCTAGGCTCTGCCATTGTATGTGGCTCCATCCTCACGACCTCAAGACGGCTGTTGCACTCTCAAGTAATATGCCCACACTCCAGGAAGGAGAAAGGGGAAAATAAGGAATTTTCTCCTATTGAGTTTTTATTAGGAAAGAGAAGCTCTATCTAGGGACTGTTTTCTACATCTTATTGGCCAGAGTTGTGTGACAAGGCCACCTCCAACTCCAAGATAGGCTTGGGATTTGAGAATTTTACTCTTTAGCCTCTTGGAGAGGAAGTTGTTAGAGAAGGGAGGTTGGAATGGATGTTGATCAGGCCAATTTAACAGAATCTACCACAGCACTACTTAAGAAGATCTACGCTTAATAAGATGGTCTCTAGGTCCATCCATGTTGTCACAAATGACTGTATTTCATCATTTCTTATCGCTGAGTAGTATTCCATTGTGTAAATGTACCACATCTTCTTTATCCAGTCATCTATCGAAGGGCATTTTGGTTGTTTTCATGTTCTGGCCACTGTGAACAGTGCTGCGATAAACATGCGGGTACAAACATCTTTAAAGATTAAGGTTTTCAGGTTTTTTGGGTAGATGCCCAGTAGAGGGATGGAATAAGTCAGACTGAAAGAATCAGGAAACATATGATCTCACTTATAGATGGAATATAAAACTGAAAGTAACAAAGACACAGAGACCTATGGACACACCCAATAACTTGGTGATTGCCTGAGGGAAGGGGAGGAGGGGGGAGGGAGAGAGGAAGAGGAGGTGGGAGAGGGCACCAGCATTATGGACACACTCAATAGTTTGGTGGTTACCTGGAGAGTGGGGAGAAGGGGAAAGGGAGAGTTGTGGGAGGAGAGGAGAGTGGACACCGGATATATGGTGGTGGAGGGGGACCTGATTCTGGGAGGTGGGCACATAATGTGATGCATGGGGGATGTGAAGTGGACTTGTACTTCTGGAAACTACCTAATTGTTACCAACCAATGTCATCCCATTAAATTTAACAATAAAAAAAAAAAAGAAGTTCTATGTTTTCTTAGACACAGCCCTAATGACACAGATACTAGTAAATGTAGGAGGGTAACTGCTCTGGTCACTCTAGCTGTGTAGCAAGCTACTCCAAACTCAGTGGCAGAAGCAATAACTTTTTCATCTGCTCACATATTTTGTTGACCGAGCACAGTGGAAATAGGTCGTATCTGCTCCATAGTGTGTGAAGCCCTAGCTGATAGAAAGACACAGTTGGCTTGGCTGACTTTCATCATGGGGGATGAGGGTGGGGGTCTTGAAATCGTCTGGAGGTTGCTGCACTCCCGTGCCAGGCTTCTGTGCTGGGGGGACCCGAAAACTGGGCTCAGAAGGGACATCAATCAGAACACCTACACATGGCCTTTCCTGTGTCCTAGGCTCTTTCCGCAGGGGAGCTCAATTCTGAAAGAGCAAACATCCCAAGAGCAAGTGTGCCAAGAGATGCAGGCAGAAGCTACATGGCTATTTATGACCTAGCCATGGAAGTCACACTGTAACTTGTAGAAGCAGTCACAGGCCTAGCCCGATGCATGGGGAATGCAAAAACATCTTCCTCTCAATGGCAGGAGATCCAAAGAACCTGCAGCCATTGAAAAAGAACTACTACACTGACAATGATGAGACTAAATATAGAGCATGAGTCTCTAAGAATGGCTTTCCTTCAACTTTCTTTTCCATCTTCCCCATCCCGATTGCACACTAAGAAAAGACAGTGTCTACTCTGTCAGGAGAAAGTCCTGTTCTGGTATTTCTGAAGGAGGGTGAGCTGTCAAACCCACTAAGCATGAGTGAGCCCCCAAAGCAGAGGCTGTCCCAGGCTAGCTTGCTGTGGAGTCTAAGTGAGCCTGCCAGGGCTGCAGACATGGAATTAACCACACCCACCTCCACACCAAACAAACGGCCCTCCTGTAAAGTGTTGTCCCTGCAGTACTTGTTCTGTGGGCGAATTCTCTGAGCACAGAAAACCGCTTTTCTTATTTCCTTGGGGTTTGGGATGTATAAATTGTGCTTGTACAAGGGCAGCCAGGGATAAGGTCAGATCAGTGGAATGTAAGCCAAAGAAGGCTCCCCTTGATCTGAAGTGAAGAGTGGGACGCTGTTATATTCTTTATAGCACAGAAAAACTATCACAATGATGTTTCTGCGTAAATTAGGTCCATAAGAACAGTTTCAGGCTTTAGATACCCTTCCTGGTTTCAAGGCCCTTATTGTAATATTCTTCGCAAGTAAGGGAGTTGGATGACTTAATATGGCTCAGACACTTACTGACTCAGGTACTATAGGTGAGTTTGCATTTCTCTCTCCACCTTTTTTTCTCATTGCTAGGAATGGGGATAAAAAGGCCCTTACATAGTCACAGTAAGGATGAAGTGCATATTCTCCTTGGGGTACTCTTGTCCCCCCTGAACTGCCCTACGCCTGACTCAGTCCCTGCTGCTGGACAGTCTGCAGGTCCCTGAAGGATGTCTGTTCCTCTAGGAAACTGTAATGCCATCAAAGGCCGGGCCAACTCTGCTATAAACGCCCACACAGAGCTCTGTCAGAGCACTTAATATCCAACAATTCACCTTACAGATTCCGCCTGAAAATGACTATGTGCCGCATATGGCAGGAGGGTCTGCAAATGCAGCTGTGAATAATGTCATTGTGGCCTCTGCTCTGGTGTATGCGCTAGTGGAGCAAAAGAGGCAGTAAACAAACAATAAAATAAGAATAAAATTAATTTCACATAGTGATAAAGGCTATAAGGAATCAAAAAAATATGGTAGGGGTGAACGACTCTATGGGCAAATGGGAAACATCTAGTCAGACATGCCTCTGGGTTGAAATCTGAATACTGAGAAGCAGCCAGACAGGCAATCTGGGTACCAGGCACACTGATGAGCACTCTTTGTGTACTAACTCATCTCATTCTCACAACAACCTCCTGAAGTAGGTACTCTTCTCATTCTCACTTTACAGATGAGGACACCAAGGTGAAAGAGAAGGGTGTAGTAACTTGCACGAGATTACAAAGCTAGTAAATGGCAGAGCTTGGATTCAAGCCCAGACAACCTGACTTCAAAAGCCCACATTCGTAGCCACTTTATTATAACTGCCTCTCAAGAGGCATTTGATGTCACATTGAGATTTACTTTTTATTTGTATGTTTTTCCTACCAGGCTGTACATAAATTGATGGTTAGTACCCAGTTCCAAGAATAATGCCCAGTTCTTAGTCCAGTCTTAATAAATGTTTATTAAATGAGCACATGAATGCATGCTTGCAATGAGCAAATCTACAAGAAAAAAAGGGTCTCATTCGTTGCTTAGCATAAAGTCAGTGATTAAAATGTTAGTTTTTCCTCTCTCCCTACTCCCCAACTCCCTGAGTCAGACGCATATAGCACGCTGCTGAACTTGAAGTAAGTAAAAGATATATAGTGGAAGGAAGAGTCACCTTCATAATATAATATATCAGAAAAGAAATTAAGAAAACAAAGCCTTGTAACTTGTTAGCAAAAGATGAAAAAGAGTAACTTTGGTGAGCTCTGAAGAAAAACACATGGAAGCAAGGAACTTGTAAAGTAATAAATTTCCTCCCTTCAACATAAGAAAGATGGTCCCTGTGCTTAAAGAAAAGCAATTTGGAGAACTTCCACACATATCCACTTTGGGGAAAATATAGGAAGAAACATAAAGTTAGTTAAATGACTTTCTTTAGTAGGTACTTCAAAGTCCTTGACCATTAAATCATTTTCACAGTTTTTTGACTGTTATTGCCACCCACCTCCCTACCCTCAGCTATTGCCAAAACCACTCCTTGAAAGGTTACAATAAATTTGAAAGACAAATCAGATTTGAAAATTTTGCACAAAAAAGAGCTGTATCTTGTACTTAAGGAACATATTTCAATGTCAGTACATAGCTGTCGCCTGCCAAAGATGAGCTTGGGGGCAGTGACCTTTGGGGATGACTTTTTGTTAGATTTTTGTGCTACAGGATTTTGGAAGCCTGGTCATGGGAACATTTAAGGATCCCAGGTGGTTTTGAAATGCTTCATTACATGGGGTGACTTATGTAGGCTCGAATGTGACATTAAAAAAAAGAAAAAGTTCTTCCATGAAGAAAGTGAACATTTATGCATGATGAATCAGCTACAGGATTCTCAGAAGTGCCAATAATGTTCTGCTGCTGTTGCTGCTGCTGCTGCTGCTGCTGCTGCTGCTGCTGCTGCTGCTGCTGCTGCTGCTGCTGCTGCTGCTGAGTTTGATGGGAAAGAAAAGTGCTACAGACAGGATATTTGTGTGCCCCCCAAATTCATATACTGAAATCCTAACCCCCAAAGTGACAATATTAGGAAGTAGGGACTTTGGGAGGTGATTAGGTCATGAGGGTGGATGGAGTCCATCCACATGAATGGGATTAGTGCCCTTATTAAAAACTTTCTCTTGACTTGTCTGCTTCTGGAAGTTACAACAAAAAGATAACTCAGGAAGCCAGTCCTCACCAGATACTGAATCTGAGGGCACCTTGACCTTGTACTTCCCAGCTTCTAGAACCAAGAGAAATAAATATCTGCTGTTTAAAAAATGCCCAGTCTATGGTATTTTTTATAGCAGCTGAAATAGACTAAGACAGATGGTGAGTTTAAGAAAAAAGCAAGAGATTATTCTCTACACTTTAAAAAAACTCAGTGCCATGTTGATTTTTTTTTTTTTTTTTTTGGTAGTGAACAGTGTGAAGCATCACAAGGGGGTCATCTAGCCTGTGCAACTTCTGTCTATAATGCTTTGTTTGTCTAGAAGTATTGCACTAAAAATGTTAGTGGATGCTCCAACAAGGTTAGACTGAGACCTCTCTGCTAAATGAATTCCCTGAGGTGGACATAGAAGAAAAAAAAGTGGAATTTTTTTAAGGATTTATTTTATTGTTTGACAGAGAAAAACAGGAGAAGGGGGTGGGCCCAGAGCCGTCTCCACAGCCACATATCATTAATTTCAACACAATTCCATTCCACAGGGGGATGTGGGGCTGAGCAGGGTGGGAACTGAACCGTGGACCTCCCACATGGGAAGTACGCCCCAGTTCAGTATATGAGTCTGCACAGGCTGGGGTTGGACTCAATCCTTGGACCCCACGACTTCAAGGCAAATGCTCAACCCACTGAGCAGTGCTAACATCCCCACCAAAAGTAGAATTTTATACAGTTAACTATATAACATCAACACAAAGGATCTGGGAATAACACATATTAGTCTATTATCAACTCATTTTATAACAACAAAGTTAGAGAAATGAGCCTACTAAGTGGTAAAGTAGCAAAAAGGGAGCAAAAGGGACAGCAAAGAAGCAATATTTGTCACAGTCCAACATTTCTAGTCAATGAGATGATGGCAAGGTATACAAATAACCAGAAGGAAGTACCATGTCAAGGTAGGGCAGTTGGATGCAGAGGGTACAAAAGAAATCCTACAATTAATTGTGTTACAGCTGCAAAGTGTGGTCCCAGATTATAATTCTGGCCTTGTACATGGTAGATATTCAAGGAATTTTAAAGACTGATTGCCTGAGGTGCTTAAAAGGGAAAAGAAATCAGGTTTCTAGTATCATGCTATTAATTTGGAAGAGAGGGTGTGACAGAGGAAATCAACCACTGCAAATATTAAATCCAGTGAAAGGTTCAAAGATCATCTTGAAGTGTGTTCATGTGAAAGGGTTGAGCTATGAATGAGCTTTTTTTCTTTTCCCCGTCCCTTAGGTTAGCAAATACCCCATCAATGACGGAGATCAGTCAGAGCCTTTATAAATGCAGGGTGACCAGCAGGTGGCAGCAAAGGATATCATAAGAGAAATCGACCTGCAGTATAGTAGTTGAGAGAATTCTAGAAAACTCATTTTGATGGGCTGCAGGTGGAGAAGGCCGTCAAAGGTGATTTCTTTCTTACCTCTAAGTAAAGCATATGACATAAAAATGAAAATTATTGGGAGGTTGATCAGAGTAAGTTTAAATGCTCTCTGTCGTTTTAAATCACCTTTTGACTAAATGAAAGGATTGAAAAAGCTTATTGAAAATGCAAGTATCCCACAGCAAAGCCTAACTAATCCTCTTACAAAATGGACATGAATGCTGAAGAGAGATTTTTGTAATAATACATGACATGCAATATTTATAATAAAAATGATCATTCAAACTGGTGTGGAAATGTGCCAGTTGGAAGATGATTTGCCTCTTGGCTCAGAAGAAATATTTAAAGAAATATATTAATATCCTTCAAAGAAGTGATGTAAGTAAAGAAAACATTAAAGCATCATTAGGTATAGAAGGACTCCTTCAGAATGTGACAACGACATGAGAAAAAAAGAAAGCACTGAACCTCTGGATCTTCTTAAGATATCCAAAAACAGGAATGATGAAAATATTAGAAAGAAAAGAATGTGCATTTATTTGGAGGAGGTGGAGGTTAGTGGGGAAGGTAGAAACTTGACGATCTGAATATTTATAACACAGGAGACCTCTTAAAAGCAAAACTCAGAGATGCTCCAACAGTAAGACCAGCTTCTATTACAGGTTCCCAAGATAATCCCAATAGATCAGTTTTTTGCAGAAGACTACACTTTACTTATTTACATGTCATCTATAACAGTATCTGTTTTAGTTGGTATCCAATTACACTAGTGAGTAATGGATGGAGTTGAATGTTTCCCAAGATATTTAAAATAATTGCTAGAAGAAAAAGCACATAGTAGAGTGATTTTAGGTTAAGGCATCATACCCACTGGATTCCAAATGCCACTTCAGCCCTACACTAACCATTTGATGTTGTCCAAGTTATGAAATTCTCTGCGTCACAGTTTCTTGAAAGGATATGTAAGAATATCCCCTCCCACCGGTATGTGTGAGGATTTACTAAGACTATATATCTAAATGCTGGCCTCATAGAAATTATTTCTTAATCACTTACCTTCTTTTCTCTCTTCAGGAACATTCCCAAAGATGCTGAGGTATTTTGAGGGATAACTTCAAAACATTTCTCTCACCAACAGTCCAGTATTAAATATTCCTAATTGTTGCCAGAGACCAATGGTTTAGGAAACAATTTTTTAATTCATTTTAATTAGGTTTTCAGCTGCTCATGTCTTTGGAGGATTTTAAAGAATTATTTTTATTGTTTTTGACAGAGAGAGAGAGAGAAAAAGAGAGAGAGAGAGAAGCCCAGAGCAGTCTGCATAGTTGTATAATAGTTTTTTTATACAGTTTTGTTCCACAAGTGGGCGTGGAGTCGTGCAGGGCAGGAAACAGGCCGGGAGGCCCACCCCTGCGAGCTGGAGGCCTCCTACATGGGATGCACACCTGGAGCAGGAGCCGAACCGGGGGCCTCTCACATGGGAAGCTCAGAGAACTGAAATGGGGATACCTCCCAGCTCAGCATATGGGTCCATTGCACGGCTGGGGGCCGGAATTCAATCCCTGAACCCCTGTGCTACAAGACGAGGGCTCAATCTGGCATCTTCTGGAGGCTTTAAAAAGACAACCAAATTAGGTCCACTTCAAAGTCCACCTGTAAAAGCAGAAAAAAATTTTGTTTAGCTTGAGCATTTAAAAAAATGTATAGTTCTGTTTGTGTTATTTCAGACGATTCAAAATAAAAAGACTTTTGTACTAAACTATCTTTGTAATACGAGACTGTATTAGTACAAACTAATAAAAACATATACTATATAAAAAGGAAAAAAAATCCTACTTGTAACACTCTGCCTTTAGATGGAGCAAAATCCCTGGAAGGTGGGGTGGGGCATGGTTAGCACAGGATGACCGAGGGCAGATGCTAACAATGGAGAGCAGACAAAGAAAAGAGAGCCACACTGCACTCCCAGTTGTCCCAGCTCTGTGCTAGTCACAAAGACTATCTAGTTAACTTCATTTCAATTTCTCATTCCTGAGACAGAGACTGGTTTCTCTTTAAATCCTTGAAAAAGACATTCATCCCTTCCAGTCAGTTGTAGGTAGGTAACTGGAGTCAGATTGGGTTCCAGAGTGAAACATGGCTGCCTGGTTTCAAGTGGCTAGAGGCAGAGTTCTCAAAGTGTTGTGAAATGGACCATTACCCTGAAATGTGTGTACTGCTTGTACATACACATTAACACTCATTCATGGGCATTCTCTGCTCTATGTCTCACAGTATCATAGAATTACCATAAAATGAAAACACATTATATATGAACACTTATTATTTTGCTTAAATGCTACAGATGAAATAATTTTTTAAGTAACCATGAAAAATAACATTTTAAAAACCAAGTTGCCAAGGATACTGTGAAAAATCTTAAATATCAGCAAGACTTCAAAGCTAGTCCCTTGATCAAACTGATACTTATTTACTAGGAAAACTTTTACAAGGCTGGGAAGCAGTTCTGAAGTTGCTGTCATGAATGAGGTATGAGGTGTGAACAATTTCAGGGCTGTGTCTTTGAAATGTTTGTTCTTATGGTAACCTTAAAAAAATATCTCTTAATGATGAAAAAAAACCCCCCTGTATTTTATAGGGTTGATATTTTATTTTAATATGTAAAAGACTATTTAACAATATGAATGTTAATTTAACCATATATCATCAAATAGAATATAATGTGATTCTTGCTGAGAATAGATGGAGTGAAAACCTCACATTCGGTTGCTGTTTACACTTCTTTGTTTTGTTTTGTTTTGTTTTGAGATATTTCATCTTTAATTGCTTCCTCCCAACACATCCTTATGCTATTATTAATAATTGCCAGCCACCTCTGCCATAAAGTTTCTCCATCAGGGACACTGATCTGATTCTTGAGAACTGAAACCTAGAAGAAGTTTCAAAGCTTATAAGTAGAAATGCCTGAAAGGGCAATCACAAATCTCTGCTCACCACTTAGCCGGAGGCTAAACATTCAGCTCTTTATTCCCTTCTTTATACCAATTCATTTGAGGAGGTCATTACAAAATTTTCCATAATACTATCCCTAAAATGTAGGATTAGGGATTAGGTTGGGTAAATGGGGGTAATATAAATTGTCTAATTTTATTTTAAAGTGTTAAGTTAGTGACATATTTCTTATATACACACATGCACATATATATGTGTGTATACACACACACATGACTTTTTTGGTACCATGTGAAAATTTCTAGGTATGCTGTGATTACAGAAACAATCAAATTTCAAAAATCTGGATTTATAATAATTGTCCTTCAAGAGAAGGAATAGAACAAACAATGACATACTATAGCTTTTTCAGTGACATTATCCTGTGTGTTTTCTAGCTGTGCTTCAGACTTATAAATTTACTAAATCTAGAAAGTGCCTGAAAATTATCCAATGAGATTACTCCATTTATTGAAGAGGAAATTGAGATACCATTTGATGAAAAGATTGGCCCAAAGTGAAACAGCCATTTGCTGCAATGTGGAAACTAGAATATAGTTTCTAGCTTTAAACCAATTGCTATTTCTAGCCTGTCTCACAGTTACAAGTTTATATTAGTCTTACGTTCATCGTTATTGAAGCTCTCATTGTATGTCCACCCTCAATAAATGACAGAAATAAAGAACTGGTCTTTAAAATCTTAAATTATTTCCAGATACAATCTAAAATTAAACGTCAGAGCAAAGTTTTTCAATAATCAAAAAACAAAAACAAAAACAAATCTTTCAAATATCTTCCAAGGAGCCTAGGGATAATAATGAGCCTATGACTTTTTTTTTAAAAACATAGAAACAGCAAATATTAGAGAGTATATAAAAGTTAACTGTTAAGCAAATTCACCTTTTCAGCTATAACACTCTGTGAACATGACCTGGGCACGCATGCCTGTGCGTGAATGTGTGTGTGTGGTGGTGGTGGTGGTGGTGGTGGTGGTGGTGGTGATGATGGGGTTAAGTTAGACTGTATTAAACTCAGGTGATTCTAGTAGGAGCTGCAGTTGAGAATCGTTTTCCTGGAGCCTCCGCCCTCATGCCACTCTAGTCCGCTAAGGGACAGCATCAGACCGCTGAAAACGCAGGCGTGCCTCCCGGCGTCTCCTCCCTTTTGGTGACACTAGGGGGCGCTCTGAAACCGAGTTTATTCCTGGGGCACCTCCTGCTTAAACCGAGAAACAGCACCGCAGAAAAGGCATTCATTTGGAAGCCGACAGACAGGGGGAAGACAGGGAATTGCACGTTATGTATTTATGCATCCGGGGGCCGGCAAGTGTTCATTGAAACCACAATACCCCCACAGTTGACTTTTCTTGACCCACCCGCCTCTCCCCTTCTTTTCTCCTTTGGACAAGGAAAAACTTCCCGCAGGGAGATAGTCCGGGCCCTGCGGCGGGGTGGGTGGTTTACGGCTTTGGATCTCGAGCGGTTCACTGTTTAAATAAATCTTGGTGAGCAATGGAGAACAATCTCCACATTAATCTTGTGTAATTAGCGTTGTAACCCTCTGCAGCCTAAGCGCCACTAAAGAGAAAGCTTTATGCAGATGTCCCTTCCCTCGCCTGCTGCCCCTCCTCCTTGAGGGGTGCCCTCTCCCCAGCTTCCCTCCCCCTCGATCGTGGGCTCCAACGCAGCCTGCGAGCCTCCTTTAAATGACACAGTACCTTCAAATTGATGATAAAGTTCTTAACTTAAAAAAAAAATAATAAAGTTACAAAGAAGCAGCAGCAGCAAACTAAAAGAAGGGAGAAGCTTCTGCAGGCTGTGGCTATTATAAGGATTTAGCCTCAGGCGAGTTGGCACCTGCCTGTGGCAGCCAGTATGGTCTAGCTAAGGACAGACCCCTACGTGTGGGGAGATTTAGGGGCTTTAAAAAGTGATTGTCTCCAACCAGCCGCTCTTGGGGTGCACACCCCCGATTGGGCTCAATTCTGGCAGGTAGGCTCAGCTATCTGAGTCCACCCCAAGGACCTCGCTCCCCACGCTCACAGTCCCCAGGCATTAGTCTTGAACTGCGCCCTCAGTTGAGAGTTGCTACTAAAATAACTAAAAGTAGACACGGCCCCAGAGGATGGGAGTGTAGGGAATCGCAACAAAACACGTCTTTACGTGACATGGTGGAGGGGGTGGGAAGGGTAGCGGTGCGCAGAGGCCAAGGTGCGCGCACAGCCGCGCCCACGCTCCCGCACAGACGCCGAGTTTGCAGGTCCCCTGCCTGGCTCTGGATTATCTGCTCCGTGTTTACTGTTTCAGGGGCTTTACGTGAAACGAATAAATTTTTACTTGCTCAGAGGGACCGGCTTGTTGTTTTACGGCATGTACTTATTTAAAGCCTCTTTTGGTCGGTGTTGAAATGGTCCAAGCTCCCCAAGACTGTAGGGCTGTGAGCTTCATCTGCGCAGTGAAATGAGGTGGAGAGAGGAGCTTTATTCTTTTCCTAGACACACACACACACACACACACACACACACACACACACACACACACACACACACACACACTGAATGCTTGCTTTTCTTTTTCACTAACCAGAACCTAATGTTTTTTAATGTCATATGCAGAGAGGGCTAGGGGAAATGCATTTTAGAGAATTACACCTGAAATACTGCAGGCATTGAAGAATGTCTACACAAACTGTATTCTGATAAAAAAGAAAAACCTCAATACAATTCTATTTATCTTCCTTCCATCTGTATCCCTTAGGGCTTATTCTTCCTTTTCTGACCCCACCCCTTCCCCCAAAGGCAAGCATAATACGAGGCAAAAGCAAAGATTGGCTCCTTTAACCCGTAATAGCTGTCGTCTCTACACTTTGTTTATGAAATGGAATAAGAATGGGAGGGGGACTTAATTTAAGCTGCAACCGGGCTGTATAAATACAATATTCATTTTTTAAAAGTGAAGTGGATTTGGTTTACTCTGAAGAACAGTAATTCAAACAGCACCTATCTGCTCCAGATAGAGTAGCTATGCACATCTATACAGGCAAGTTTAAAATTTAGAACAAGGTTTTGATTTATTTCCTTTCTATCAGTGATTAATGCCCCTTAATTAGCTAATCTCAAAGCTATTATTTACAACCAGGGCAGACAAAGGGAAAACTGATGATCCAACACTTATGTCAGTTTGAAATTTTGAAACAACAACCAAAAAAAAAGCTTATTTAGAGTGGAGTCCCGAGTCTTCCAAATGAACCTCAAAATAACCATAAAACTCAAAAGAAAAAATATAAAATAAAATAAAATAAGAGCAAATACCTACCCCCCCCCACCCCCCAAACCATCCCAACCACAACTCTTCCCCTTTTCCCAGAAATAGCTGCCTGGAGCAATTGGAGAACATAGGTATTTAAAGATCTTTGCATCTTCCTTCCACTTAAAAATCGATAAAAGTTCTCAATTTTGATGGTGGGGGAAGGAGTTTATAGGTGAGCTTTCCAAAATCGTTTTCAGGGAAAAAGAGTTTTTGAATTTGAAAATGCAGTTTTCTCTTTGGACTTATCCAAGGCGGGCGTTCAGGACTTGGGGACCACGCTCGTTGTTTTTTCATCGGGTGTCTCCGGGGTAGCGCCCCGCGGGGCTTAGGTGTTGGGGAACTTCTCTTCAAACCCTGCTCCCCCAGGCGCCGCCCTCTCAGCGGGTCCGTTTTAAGTGACCCTTAAAACTCATCTCCAGACAGAACTGCAGCCCAGCGGGTCTTACTTGGCAGAAAACCAGATCGGTGGGGTATCCTGGGGGCTGAGGGAGTCTCCTTCTTGGGGGTCTGAGGGGGTCTGAGGGGGTCGCCTGGGAGGCCGCGGAGTGCGGGCCCGGCTATCGGAAGCCGCACGGAAGCCTTGGGAAGGGGCGGAGCGGGCCCAGCCTGACCCGGGGCCTAGGCGCTCCGCGGAGGATCCGCGGCCGGGTCGCCGCACGCCGCCCGGGCCATCGCGGCGGCGCAGCCTACTCGGTCCCCGCTTCCCAACCGACAGCGAGGAGAGCGCCCCCCGTCCACGCTCATCCCCGCGGGTTTTCTGCAGGGAACGCCGTTCCGTCACTGCGTCCCGGGTCCGTGGTGCGCACGGGCTTGTTCAGAACTGGGAAACGTGCAAAGGCCAGGACCCGGGACACGTTTCCCAGCCGACGTGGGCTGAGGAGGCCCTCGGGGGGCGTCCAAGCCGAACGGTTGGGAGAGGCGCTCCAGGTTCACTCGTGGGCTCCTGAATCCCAGGCCTGAATGGCAGCAGAAAAGGATCTGCACACCGAGCTTGTCCCTCAGGCAGCCAGAGAATGGGACTCGAAATCCCGTCTGCAAAGTAGGCGGCCGCGGAGAGGGAGAGAGCCAGGGACTGGGACCTGCAGAGGGGGCAGTAGACTTCGGAGCGAGACGTGTGCGGGGGCCCCCCAAGGTGGAGGAGGAACACAGACGGCCGAAAAGAAGCGAACAAGAAAAAGCAAGAGGACCCGTATCCTTTGTTTGAAAGCACCCGTGTCCTAAATCGAAGGAACGAGGTCCTCCTGAGCGCCCTGACCAGTTGTGTTGACGCCTTAGGAGGGAGAAATGAGCCGAGAACCCGCACCCCCACCCCTCGGCTTATTTCGCTTTCATCGAAACCCCTCGGCCTCGGGGTCCCATCGCCCCTCTCTTCCTCCTCCGCCCCTTCAGCGAACGCTGGCTGCACCGTTGCTGAGAGGGGAGAGAAAACCAACAACCTTTTCAGGGTAAAAAAGAAAGCTAAACATCCAGATTACCAACATGTTTTTTCCATTTGCATCGATTTATTTGGACACAGTTGTTGGGGTGATAATTTCGCCTGACAGATTAACTATGGAAGTCTCAAAAGTTTTCAACGATTGTGGAATCCTGCTTGTAAAACTACCTTTTTTTTTTTAAGTTTCTTTTTTCCCCCTTTCCCACATGAAACCCAGAGAACGCGCTTTGGTGTTGGGGACTGGGGCGTGGTGGGCAGACGGCTGTTGCATCCAGACAAAGACCTTTACTGGATCCTACGTCGTTTGGGGTTCCATCTGGGAGGATTTTTTTTTTGTGTGTGTGTGTGTTTTAAATCTCTTTCTCCCCATTCCAATGGAAAGAAATAGGCTAGTCAAAAATTCTGCGTTTATGGTAGACAGATGGAACAGGAAAGAACGAACTCTAAGCAACAAAGGATGGCTGCGATTTGGTTTCTGGATGTGCAAATTTGGAGACAAACAAAATAAATGAAGGAAGCTATAGATGCCAACACTTGGGAGGTATCTACAATGTTGACTCGTAAATGAATCATCTCTTTCCTTCTCTATCTTCCTGTCAGGGATCAAGAACTGTGGCCCCATCTAACAGGCTGCCTGGGAAGCCAGACCCGCGAGGCACTTTGAAAAGCAAGGCTTGAAAACTAACAAAGCCACCGCCAGTCAGCCAGAGTCAGAGCCTCTCTCTCTCTCTCTCTCTCTCTCTCTCTCCCTCTCTCTCTCCCTCCCTCCCTCCCCCCACCACCTCTCTCCCTCCAGCCTGCCCTCCCTCACTCCTGGGTTTCTCCCGCGAGCCTTGCCCCAATTAGCGCCCCCCAGCCACTCAGCCTTACACCTGCTGGAAGGATCTTGGTAGCTGCGGCGGGAGGTTTTGGTTTTCTGCAGAGCAAGGGGGCACCACGGTGTCAGGCCTGCCTGCGACCCCTGTAGGATCCTCTTCGGGAATATATTAGAACCAGTAGTCAGGCGGGCAAGCTTTGCTCAGCCCGAGTCGATGGCTGTTGTCGCTTTCGGTTTCTCTTCCCTCCCAGCTCCTGCCACCCGTTTTCTCTGCCACCTCTCTGCGCCTTGCTATCTTTTGCAGTTTGCAAAGCCCTCCTCACGGACTTAGGGTGCGTGGTTTAAAGGTGGGGGGAGAATAGAGAGGCTCCAAAGGGAAGGAGGGACCTATTGGGCTTTTCTTTTTAAAAATTTAATATTATTGACACATCTTTGAAAGGTTTGTTTTGGTAGAAGGCAAAGCTGCCAATTCCACACACAAACAGACGGACACACACTGTGTATATCAGATGTTGGGAATAAAAATGGGTTATTGATTGAAATAATAGAGGCATTATTTTGATTTGTCTTGACATGAATGCTGATTTATAGAGCTCTTTCCTCATTGATTTCTTCTTGTAGTCCAGACACATGGAAATGATAAAAATCTCACCAAAGCGCACCATGGTGCTAATCAAGACGGCCCGATGCACGTTATAAATCTGATATTATATTTATTGCTTATCTTTATTTGAGGGGTTAGTCCCCTTCCTAGGATTGTCCCCTTTCAAAAAAAAATTTTTTTTTTTTTTGATTGCATCTGTTTTCACTTTGCACTTTCAACGGGCTGGAGCAGACAATAGTGTGAAAAACATCTGAAAATATGAGGCGACAGAGCTGCATGTGTGTCTCATTTCTGCAGTGTTAAGGACGAAAATAACAAAAGAACCACACTACACACACACACGCCGGCCCAGGCCCACGAAGCGCAAAGGGCTCGCTGACCCAGCGCTCACGTACAAGACAAATTAAAGAAAGGGGCAAATCGGAGGAGGGGCGAGGGCAGCCAGGGGCAGGGCCATTTGGGAAAAGATCAAGGACAAACAATAGTTAAGAATCTAGATCCCGGTAGGGGCAGATGGGAGGGAGAAAGTAGAGTGTGCAGCACTGGAACTTGTGTCCCCGCAAATGGGGAGAATAGTACGTTTTCTTAACACAACGCGAGTTTTCCTTTACTACACAAAAGAAAAATAATCATAAAACAAAAACAGAGCCCTCAAACAGAAGCAAGGAGCCACACAAAACCAAAACCCAGTTGTCTCTGTTTAGTTGTGGCAGGGTCGCCAGAGCCCCCAGCTGGCCCGGAGTCCGCCTAGGACAGTGGGGGTAACCGAGGACCAGCTTTTCTGCGAAGGGGCGCACATACTCGTGGGGTTCAAGGAGGCAGGAATGCAAAGGCGGGAGTGAGGTGATCTGATCATCAAAGGAGACCAGGTGACCTCACTGTTGACTACGTGAAAATAAAAGCCAGTGGGTGAAAGGGGAAAAAGATGGAATGTCCGTGAAAGCGTCGCAGGGAATCGGATCGAGCCGGGCAGCTCCGGAGCTGGGCGACAGCGGGGCCACGCGAGCGCCTGCACGGGCCGCCACGGGAGGGCGCGCGCCAGGCGGGTCAGGCCCGGGGCCGAGGGGGTCCTGGGGAAGAGGGGACGGCGCTTGAGCCGCCAAAGGGAGGCTCGGGGTTCTTCTCCTCGCGGTTCCAAGTCTCTGCCTCTGTTTCCCCACTGTCCCGGGGACGTGCCTTCCGAAGCGACCTCGCGGGGAGCTGCGGGGAGAACCGCATCGTTGGGACTCGGAACGCCTGCGCAGCCCCCACGTTCAAGAGCGAGCGTCGGTCCTGCCGGCTCTGCAGACCCTTTCCGTTATCGTTATTCCGATTTCAATTCATCGCTCAGCCTGTTGCTGCGGCGGAGCCACTGGGCGCAGCCCGGATGCCCTGCAGGGTGTCTTTCCCGGGGACGCCCGCCCCCTGTCCCCGCGGGGGCCCACGCCGGGCTTCCCATTGAAAACAGTCTCCGACTTCGTGTGGCCGGTCCCCTCCTGAAGCTCACCTCAGGCAGTCGCAGGAACTTCCCGGCCAATCGTTAGCTTCCCTCTTGCAGGGACGGGACCGCTTCAGCCCCCGAGGCTGGCTTCTCTGGGCGAATCCCATTTCTCTGCATTTAGTGCTTTGGAGATGGAGAGCGCGCGCTTTCGTTGGTACATTGTCTGCCGACAGCCCCTTCGCGTTTAGGGAACCCTGTGCCCCCTCCCCACACGTGAGCGCACTCATTTGTATTTTTAATAAATGATTTAAAAAAAATCAAAACAAGCCTCTGCATCAGTTCGCCCAATTTTACGCTCCATCTCCTCTGTGTATGCGTTAGATTCCCTCTGCCAATCGATGGGAAAGAGTGTTTAGGGGCATTTGCAGTTTCCTTTGTCACTTGCCACTCCATGTGTACAGGATTCAGGATGTACGTTCCTGGCTTCCTTAATTGTTCAGTACTCAAAGGACAGGACTTTCAGAGGAGCCACCTGATGCACAAAGGGCCCATCCTCACCAGGGCACTGTAAGTAGGCTGTAGTGACAGATCCAGCCCTCTGCAAGCTCTGATTATTACTCAAAGAGCCCTCTGCTTTCCTAGGACTTAAAAAAAAAAAATACCGCGTTGGAAGGGCTGGGGTTGGTACTGTCTCCTAGCCTCTACTTCCAGGCGTTACAACATACTTCTTGCCCAGCCCAGAGAGACTATTGATTTACTCCCAGGATTGCAATACTATGTAGTTGCTTCGGGTCTCCTGGCCATATGATTCCTACCTGCATGCTGTTATTGAATAGACTCTGGTTTCTCATTGGGTCTCATTGGTTTATTTATTGATTTCTTCATTAGATTAAATTATGACTCAGTTTGGCTGAGTGATGTAGGTTTGTAGATGATCTTATTATTACACTGATTAAAAATTCACACAGTAAGAAATTTTAAATATGCAGTTTAGTGATGATGGCTTCTTCAACAAGAATACTATAGTTTAGTTTTCCCACATGAAATAAACTTTAAATTCTAAGACTCAAAATTACCATACAAGTATCTGGTTATCAACTTCAGTTTTCATGGCAACACTACTCTAGGCCATGTGATGACAAACTGAATCAAATAACCACATGTCTACTTCTGAAGAAACTTACAGGAAATTTCATCACAATTCACCCATCTGACAACCGGCATTTCAAAATGCATGAAGAACTTTGTCTATTTCAGCAATATCTGATTCTATGAAATTTGAAACTTATAAAAAATAACTTGTTATGAAAAAATTTTGGAGACACATTTCATTTTTACTTTGATCATTTGCTTTATCATTTATAGATGTATCTATCTTGGGTGTAGCAGCTCTTCACACCAAGCTTTCAGCTGTAACTAGGGACACTAAGGTAAGATGGTGATGTTTTCTGAGAGGCTAAATGTAACACGCTCCTGGGTAAACAAAAGAAAGCCCAGAGGCAACAACCTTACTTCAGAACACAGCTGGTCCATTGGGCTCAAGGTAGCTTCTTCAACTCTTGTCTTTTTCACTAAACACATTTCCCTTATCGAAGATTATAATAAGTACCCTGGCAGACCAATGCCACAGCTGGTCCATGACATCGTCTCTTTCTTAGGAATGAAAGAACAATTGATAGAAAGCCCTCGTGGTCTTCCATGATGTTGTCTTTATCATGTGAGCAGAAGTGAGTTATTAAATAGAATTTGGAATAAATAACAAATGATGGCCCTGCAAATATTAAGCTACAAATCAAGATTTAATGAATCTGAGAAAAGAGGCAGAATGTCTTCCCAGCTGCTAAAAATTAGATTGCAACTTGATTGAAGGATTGGCAAAAAGAGTCATAGACACAAATGATGATTTCTCATTCAATGACCGGTTAGGTCAGAAGAAATCGGGCAAGGAAATTTCAACCCAATTCTCTTTACTAATTCCTTGTTTACTAAGCAACATTCTGATTATAATTTAGGTTTCTCTATATCTCTACTGAATTATGAGAACGTATCTAGGTCTCTGAGATTGTTCATAAATCACTCACACGTATATGTATATATGTATATATATATACATATGTATACACATATGTATATATGTATAGAGTACAACAGAAATAATGTCCCCCTTTTTTTATTAGCTGGTAAACCTAAAAAAAGGCATTACTTCTTCCGGACCCTGTAATACATATATATAAATGTCAATGGACATTCTGGTTTTAATATTGGTCTTAAGGACTATAGTCAAAGTGATTTTACTCTGATAGAGCCAATCTTAGTTTGCTAAGAAATAATATTTACAAGCCTACAAGATATCATGAAGATTCATCAGGCTCTATGGAGCTTTCAGGGAAAGGCACCCAGCCATGCCTTTTGCCAATGGCCAGTTACACCTTCCAGGTAATAGTAACACCTTTAGCCATTTGTTCAAATTTCAACAGACCACAACTTTTCCACTGTCTCCTCAGTGCCTAGAACTTAGAAATGACTAAGAATGATTTTCTCATCTTTTATTAAAATTAATGCATCCAAACTATTCTTGAAATTAATTATGCTTTGGTCTCCACCAAATTTTGAAATCATTGTTGGATACCTACCACAGTAATGCATTGTGTCTTTTATGTTTTAATGCAATTTGGTTGAACAGTCTTTAGATGCACAATTCTGCTGTTTGCTAAGCACATATATGTTATCGTTTTATAATCTTAGTTCCTAATTCTATTAACCGTTATCTTTCTTCAAAGACAGGAACTACCAAATTTATTTAGCTATCTTAACAGAAAAATTTTTATCTGTTGATCATAAAATTTGACCATTACTCAGTATTTTATGTTAGAATTTTCTAGTATTGCAGCCACTAGCTCAGAGATGAATGCACTTCAATTTTGTAAAAGTTTAATTCCTATTTCTAGGGCTGTTAGAGGATTAAATCAGGTAAAGTGTGTCAAAAATTCAGCACACCCTCCCCCTTCTCTCTGTCTCTGTATCTCTCTCTTTCTTTCTCTGTCAAGAACAATACAAATAAATCTTTAAGAAAAAAAACAAATTCAGCATAATGTTTGGCACCAAGTGCTAAAAAATATATTAGTCGCTACCATTTTTAGAGTAGAGGTCTTTTGGCTGAAACTTTTAAGGGATGGGGTATATTGATACCTGTTTCTTTTTCTTTGCTTGTAGCCATGAGCTTAGAATTCTTCCTCTTATGAATATATTTGAAGTTATTTTCCTTAAATACAGTTCATTAAAGTTGTTTATGCTCAAGGGTTTAATATAAACGGAGAGATTGGCACTTACATTGTGAAACTCTTTTTTACAAATTATTTAAACAAAGTTAAAATAAGGTGCAATCCATCATTGATCTCTCGGTGACCTCATTTTTCACATGTCTGTGTTCATAGATAGGTTTACTTACCCTTTCCATTTCTCTGAATTGTAGAGTTGAAGAAAACTTGAAGATCAAAGAATTGTGGAATTATTGAGTTTTCAACTGGCAATGAATTTGGATATATCTGGTTTTTAGAATCTAAGCCAATTCTATGTTCATCCATGGTAACTAAGCTATTTTCTTTTTAAACACGTTTACAAAAGAAGCTCCTTTACACATCTATCTAAATTATATCTCCTAATTTCCTTTTCTTCATATACTATCCAGTTCTCTTAAAAATTCTTTCTTATTAATGGATCACGGTTTCCTCTAATACATTCCATGCTGCCTTTCCTCTAATAACTGATGTCTGTTGTTTTTTTAACTTTTTTTTTTTTTTCGTATTGGAATATATTTTCTCTCACTGCTAAGAACTGAAGCAAAACTCTGGTTATTTCTAGATAAATTTTATAGGTGGCATTGGTGTCAACAATCCATCAGAAATACAACTCAGTGAGAATTTGTATGAGAAATTAAATACTGTCATAAAAAATGTTCAGTTCCACATTTAAGGTTTAAAAAATATCTAAATGAATATCGTTCTATCTAGGTGATTTATTTATGTTAATTATGTTTTGGCTGCTCTGTCCTGCTGAACTGTGTTAACTCTCATGCTTTCCAATGTCTTCAAATCAAAGAAGTTCTTCAGTTTTACCATCATTTTTATTCTACCTTCAGTGCATTTTTTACAGATTATTTAATGTATATAAAATAGTGAAAAATGCTACAATCCAGTAACCTGAGGATTTAGTCCAGGCTCTTTCACTACAATTTGCTGTGTGACTATAATAAAACCCTCTAAATTGTTCTTTCTCTATGTCTTCATCTATGAAAGGAGAATGATAATTATTTCTTCCTTACTATAAAGGCTTGGAGAGAGAGAGAGAAAGAGAGAGAGAGAGAGAGAGAGAGAGAGAGAGAGAGAGAGAGAGAGAGAGAGAGAGAGAGAGAGAGAGAGAGAGACTGAGACTCAAGTTAGAGGATGTAATTTAAGGATTCAAAGGAGAAGAAAACTACTCTGCTTTTGCTTTTTCTTTTTCTTACCACCTTCTCTGGGCGGTGCCCAGACTAATCAGGAGGAAATTATATAAATGCCTAACCAATATCCTAGACACCTAAAGCTAATATGTTATAATATTGAATGTCAACTATAATTGAAAATAAATAAATTTTAAAAAATGTTAAATAGACAGCAGAAATATAATTGGAGGAGTACCTAGCAAAATAATGAAAACAATAATAAAAAGTTTTTTAATTTACCTAAACCAAATATTACCTAAACACTCTATCTGCTTTATAGGATAAAAATAGTAAGCCAAAATACAAGG
>PVKE010027526.1:0-21544 GCA_004027555.1 Craseonycteris thonglongyai | reverse complement strand
CAACTATGGAGACTGTTCTGGGCCCTCCCCCTTCTCTCTGTCTCTGTCTCTCTATCTCTCTCTCTCTCAAAAAACAATAAAAATTAATATTAATTAATTTTTTTTAAAAGCCTGTAATCAAGCATATTTAATAAGTGACAAATAATGACAGCCGCATCTTACTTTATCCATATGGCGTATTTATCTGCCCATCTCAGCTCTCTGGAAATAGGAAGCAGAAAGGGCCCAAAGGCACAGTAGTTGACAGAGTAGGGACGGAGCCCACTTCCCCTCTCAGCGACTTCCTGGCCTGCTTTCATACACACTTCTCATAAGTTTGATCAACTGATTTCTAACAGATAGAAGAGGGAAGAAGAGATGCCATAGGTAAGCACACCAAGACAGATGAGAACAAACACTCTTTAGTGTAAAGATGGACACGACACCTCAAATGCGGGCTATCTCTATGACAACGCACAGTTTCCCCATCCCGGGGGCCCTGGTGAATTTAGTAGTTCAAATACCACAGTGATGCCATTGCACCAATTCCAGAAAAGGAAAAGTTCAAGTACAGCATCCTCCTCTATGTTAAAGGCTCAAGAGTATGAAGCATGTTTAGAAAGATGTCTCTTTCATAATGATTAAAACAAACACAAAAACAAGCACACAAACAAAACCCAACTCTTGTAGAGTTTCCAGGCTAAAATCTCAGCCATGTGGAAACTCAAACTCTGAAATGGCTCATGTCCTGAGTGTCCTGATAGCTACAGTTTGGATGCCAACACATGACAGGTAGTAGCATCACTATTACTACCACCACTACCGCCATCACTTACTGAACACATCCATGAGCTAGAAGCTTCCAATTCAAAGCTATGACAGGTTAAAGGGTTATGCTGGAGTGACAAGAGAGAGACTTACAGAAGAAACCAAAGGGAAACAGAGAGGGCCAGAAACTTATGAAGTAACACCACCAATTTGGGGCTTTTAACAGGCCACCCCGAAACTGTTCAACTATGACAAGTCTGTCTAGGATTCAAGATCCATCAGGAACAATACCAAACCAAATAAAACCACAAAAGCTTTCTAGAGACCGCTCCGCTTCATCTTCTAGAATACTGAAGCCCATATATCAAAACCCACATAGCTGTTCAAGGGACCCCTGGGGCATGGCCCCTCAGGGCCCAGCTGTGGAGATCCAAGGCTCACTGCTCCCAATACTTCTGAATCTGTCTCTCCAGGGGTCAATAAGACACTCGTCATCCCAAGTCCCACCTCATGAATAAGTTCAGCAGGTACCCAGCTGAAGCCAGATCTGTCCCTGGGCCTCAGACTGAAGAGCAGAGTAAAAACAGATGTAGAAAACACAGACACTCGTCACCAAGAGAGCTAAAAATAAAAGCCAGGTCTTCTCTTTTCCAATAGACGATTCACTCCAATAATCCCAAGTACATAGCAGCAAGCCCTGTCATGGAAGAAAACCCAGGAGGGGGAAATGGAACTTTTTCCTGAAACCCAAAGTAAATATTGCCCGTCTGGATTTGGTGCCACTTGAAGTCTCACTTGTTTTCCCCAAGTGCTGCCTGTGCTGTTCCCCGACTGGGCTGGGGCCCATGCATGATGTTGGACCATTACTCCTGGCCGACTCCCAATATTCCAAGTGGTGAAGGAGGAAGGTTTCAGTTGCAGGGGAGCTGGGAAGCGGTACCAAGCCTGAGTGAACAAGCATTCGTAGGGCCCCGGAAAAGGCGGGCTGCCCAATCCTGGTGAGCAAGAAGGATCCAGGGGTGTGTGGCGGAGGGCCGCACAGGGAAAGGACACTCCACACAAACCCATCCTGCTCTTTCCTAGCATTTCCAGAGAGCTGAGAGCCAGTCCCACATGCTGCTGCAAACGGTCCCCAGCCTGGTCCAGGGTCCTAATAAGAGGCCGCTCTGCCCACACAGCCCCTCCCTTACCAGACTGCCGGCGCCCCTGGTGCACGTGGGTGGACACCTCATCCTGGGAAGACCAAGCCTTCTTCAGACGCTCTGGGCTGTAGCGGTACCGATTGGGATCTGCACCCAGGAGAGACAATCAGGCCTTTGGGATACGATCAGCCTTGGCCTAGACTCTGACCATACCTGACCACTCCTCTGCTGCCCAACTCCAGGGGCCAGAAGCTTCCAAAGTTACCTCCTCTTCCATCTGAGATCATCAGGCACCAAAAGTGCTCTCAGTCGGCAGTGCCGCACCCTTAGTCTCACAAATGACCTCCCAGGCCTTGACAAAAGAGGCCGCCCTGTCCTCCCCACTCCCTGGAATATAGTGTCAAGCAAAGCTTTCCCAGGATGCAGCCTGACCTAGAGAGGCACACAATTAGGGACCAAGTAGGCAGAAAGGGTACACTTACAATAGGCATCCATTTCCAAGATGGCTTCCTTGGCCTGGAATGGAAGGAAGCACACTAGTTACTACCCTGCCATGTCATGTCTCCCTCAGCTCACAGATTCGCTCTTGCTGCTCCAGGACACCCCGCAGCACTGTGTTGAGGCCCATGGTATCTGCTGAACTGACCCTCACTGACCAATGGAGCCAACGTCCAGACAGTGAGGCTCCGGTGGCCCCCACGTCTGGCTCTGAGGAACACCCTATCTCCCTGCACCCCATCAGAAGCTGGGGATGAGGGCACCCTGCAACCCACCTTCTGGGGGATGGTGGTGTGGTGGTTTTCCAGGATGAGCCTCTTGATGTGGTGAGTCCAGTTTCGTTTCTCTTCTACTGTTTTGGCCTGGGAGGACCCAAGGGAGAGGGAGCCAGAGGTTACCACAGGCCAGAAGCCATGCAGCACGAGCCATGCTTCTGCCGAGCTGGGTAGAGGTGGAAAGAGACCAGCCCCTGGGGACTCTGTGCGGTTACCCTGACTCATCAGCATAAGCCTGAGAGGTGCCCACAATGACCCCTACCTTCCAGAGGGAAGCCCGGAGGCTCAGCACAGGGTTAAGCAAGCAGAGGTGGCAGGTCTGTCCCCAGCCTGCCCCTCACCTGGATGCTGTACTGCTGTTTGCTGTGCTTGTAGTGGGTGACAGTGAAGCACAGTGAGTCTCGGGTGCTTTCGATCAGCATCAGGGAGGAGCACTGGGGCAGAGGGAGAGGGCAGTCAAACACAACAGCGGGGAGCAGGGACAGTAATCGCAGAGGGATGGAGCTGTGTCCACGTGGACCCAGGGCCTGATGAAGAGAAAGAAGAGAAGGGAGGAGGGGAGGGGAGAAGGAAGGGAGGAGGAGGGAAGGAGAGAAGGAAGGGAGGAGGAGGGAAGGGGAGGAGGGAACAGAAAGAAGTGGGGAAAGAGGGAAGGAGGAAAGTGGGCAGTCTGGTTACCGGGATGTGTCCCTTGTAGACAAAGTGGTCGCCCCGCTTCTTGGTGATGAGCAGCGCTTTGTCAAAGAGGAAGAAGGTCTTCTCGTTGCGCACACGGTGCACACGAAATGTGCCCTCCAGGACGAGCTCCCCGTAGATGGTCAGGTCTGGCCCCTTCCAGTTGATGAGCAGCGACTGAATCTCCTGCAGCAGAGAAGCCCCAACCCCCAGGGTCAGGATGCTCATGACCCTGCTGGGGACCACACGAGACCTCAGGAGGCTCCCATAGACCCAGCCACCACTGGGTCCCTCAAGAGAAGCCAACCCTACGCGACACCACCCCTCAGCTCACCCCAGGAGGGTGGCCACATTCCCTCTCCCAAGCCCTGCATCGCCCCTGCACATCCCTACTGCCATGGGCCCTGGAGCACCTGGAGTCGGACTGCGTGCTCATGCCTCCTCTTCATGTCGTTGATGTACCAGGCCACGCAGGTCATGGTGTCAATGGCATCCTCCACGACCTCAAAGCCGTCCTCTTCTTCATCAAAATGTTTGGCAATTTCCTGCATGGGAAGCAGAGGCCTCAGACTCAAGGGCTCTGCCCCCCCCCCCAGGTCCCCCATGTACTCAGGGAACCCTTGGGTTACCTGGAGCAGCAGGTGGTACTTGAGGATGCGCTGGACGGGCTTGAGCAGGTAGGAGCCCAAGGGCAGCGAGTGCTGCAGCAGCTCCTGCCGGTCCCGGAAGAACTTGGCCTGCTGCTTGTCCCGCATGCACTCCGTCAGGGCAGCCACTGAGCTGGGAGTGGGGAAAGGGCCGTCACCACCTGGGAAGGTCTAGATGGGGAGGTGGGGTGCTCCAGACCCACCATATGGCTCTGCCACCCCTCTATCCCAATTACTCACTTGGGGTAGTTGTTGCAATACTGGGTATAGATATCAAACTCTTGGCTCTAAAGATAAACCAAAAATAGTGATTTCAGGGAGACTCCCATTTCACTGTAAACCTAGGTGAACCAAACACATACCCATGATCCCCCAGAGCAGCTCTGCCCCTCTTTCCCCAAGAATCTACAGATCTGTCTGTCTAGGACATGCCACCCACCCAGCAACCCCTGGCTCCACCCCCCAAATGCCCTTTGCATTCCAGACAGGATACCCGGCATTTCTCCTGGAGAGGGTCCCACAGGGCTCCTGTTCCACTGAGCATCCAGCAGGACAGGACAAGAGGCAAGGACCTAAGTAGCCCTTCTTACCCTTTCCACAAAGCAGCTGGCCACAGCCACGGGGTCACTATTGCAGCTGTCCAGGTCTCTGAGTAGTTGGCTAAGTGAGGGAGAATCATCATCAGACCCAGGACCGCTTGCAGTCTGAACAACTACCAACACATCACGCCCTTCTCCCGCCCACCTCCTGGTGCCCAGATACAAAGGCAGCCTTGGTATCATGCCAAAGAGTCAGGGCTTCCACCCTCACAGGGAGCCCTGCCCAAGGCAGCAACCTCAGAAAGCATCCAGCATCACTGCAAAGATGGGGAGCAAAGGAGACCCACATGCTCAGCAAGCAGGAGAGGAAACACCAGTACCCACCTCAAGAAGGGACACAGCTCCTCTGTAGGCAGAAGGAGTCAAACACACAAAAGCAGAGGTTAAAGAAGGAGGAAGGGGGAGGGAGGGCCTGAACAAGAACCAAGGCACCAGTTCAGAAGGACGAGGAAAAAGGAGACACACGGTGAGTCCTAGCGCCCCTTGTTCTTAGTGAGGGTGCTACAGGAAACCCTAGAAATGCTGCTGCCCATCTCCTCCTGTCCGCTCCCTTTTTCCCAGCTCCCCACCATCCAGTCTAGGTCTCCCTCCTGAACTTCTCCAGCTTGCTCAGCAGAAGTCCACCTGTCCGTCTTAAAGGGCTTGGAGTAAGTTTCACCTGAACTATCAACACTATTCCCTCAAGCTCTGTCCCTCCTCATCACTGCCTTTTCCCTGGGGCATCTGTGGGCCCAAGGAGCACGTGCCAGACCCTCAGGGAGCCCCGTGGCCCTGCAGCAGCCCCTCCAGGCCTTGCTCAGCCTTCCCCATCACGTCTTGCCTGGCCTGTGCATTATCTAACACAGCGGTATCCAACCTTTTGGGCTCCCTGGGAAGTAGAATTATCTTGGGCCACATAAAATACACTAACACTAATGACAGGTGATGAGCTAAAAAAAGGTTGCAAAAAAATCTCATGTTTTGAGAATTAGTATTGGGCCTCCTTCAAAGCCGTTCTGGGCCTCAGGTTGAACATGCCTGATGTAAAGAGTCATATCAGCTCCAGGAGCCCTGACTTCCCATGGAAGATTGAAAAGGAATCAAGAGATGTGCAAGTGGAGGACAAAAATGACAGGGACCAAGGGCCCACAAAGGGACAGAGGAGAGCGTCACATGCAAGGGCCCAGCAGTTTGCTGGGACTAGGATGATCTCCCTGCCTGAAAGGAAGCACATGGTCCCACATGTCCTCTCTCCTGCAAGGAGCTAATTATAGCCTCATACAGGGATGGAGCCCCCTGCCCTACCCTCAGAGATCAGGCCCTGGGCCCACAAGTCATAGCCCACAAGACCAAAGACATCCAGGCTTCCTCCCTAGGCCCCGAGGTGAGGCTCACAGGTGGAACATGGTGCATGTCGGGCCCACTCCATACCTGTTCAGTGCGTAGATGCTTTCTATGTTCCCAAAGAGGGCGCTGACTTGTTCGGGCTTCAGCAGCCCAGGCGTATCGATGATCTTCAAAAGGTAGTCCTGCGTGGAGAGAGGTGTCAGAGCCCAGCCCCAGCCACACCTCGTTTCTGTCTGCATTTTACAGCTGTGATGCAATTTCACAGACATCACCTACTACACTGGGTTAGATAGTTCCCCTAAAATATTAGCAGCCACTCAAAACGTCAGAATGTGACCTTTTTTGGAAAGAGGGTCTTTGCAGATATAACTAGTTTAGGATCTTGAGATAGTATCATACTGAATTTAGGGTGGGTCCTAAATCCAATGACTGGTGACCTTACAAGATGAGACACAGAGAAGGCAACGTGAAAGAGGAGGCAGAGACTGGGTGATGTGTCTACAGGCCAAAGGACACCAAGATGGCCAGCCACCACCAGGAGCTGGGAAGAGGCCTAGAACACGTTATCCCTCAGAGCCTTCAGAAGGAACCAGCCCTGCCAACATCTCCATTTCTGACTCTGGCCTCCTAAACCCAGTCAGAATAAATTTTTGCATTTTAAGCCACATGATGTGTGGTAATTTGTTACAGGTGCCCAGGACACTAATATACCTTCCTCTGCAGCAAGACAGCTTCCTCAGCTGCAGCCCCACAGCCGCCTCTCCTTGTACCCTGCATGGTGTGAAACGTTTCACCTACATGGCCCTTTGAGGCAGGTGGGTGTTCAATTTACAGATGAGAAACCCCCAAGGTTCAGGGGGTTACTCAGTTGCCCAAGACCCCATAGCTAGGAAGACACAGAGCAAGGATCTGGGAAGAGACTGTCAGAGTCCAGAGCCACCCAAGTCTTTCTCCTCCTTGTCAAGGGTGCCTAGTCCCTGGGGAAGTGCAGGAAGTTCTGCTGGCCCAAGTGACTGATCTGACCGAGTCATCTGGTAGTGTGAGAAGTCAGCGGCCTGCCCAGGGCGGGAAACCTGAGGCCTCCCCTCCACTCCGTGGGTGGCAGACCCTCTGAAATAAAGATGTCAGGGATCACTGCCCTTCCGGGGTAGAAGGGACTTTGTGCGAGAGAAGTGGGTGACCAAGGCCAGGGCCAGGCCGGAGAGGAGCTGGGCAGGAGCCCTCCACGCTGGGCTCTGAAGCCCCGCAGGCCTCACCTCCACGATGCTGCGCAGGTCCTGCACGTACATGCGCTCCGTTTCCACGATTTCGCGCACCACGCGGCCCAGGTAGCTGAGTTTGTGTGCAGGCGCCGCCGCCGCCACGCGGCTGCCGAACGGGGACAGCGGTCCCTTCTTGTTCAGCCAACTGCTGGAGTTGTTGTTGCTGTTCGAGGGGTGCCGGCCACGTGGGGAGCCCGCCCCGTTCTTGGCCAAGGCTTCGGGGCCACTGGGCTCCTCCATGGCGCCTCGGCTGTCACGGGAGGAGCCCGAGGAGGACGCGGAGGTCAGGCTCACCGGCCGCTCCTGGCCGCCATCCTGGTGCAGGGAGGCAGAGACGGGCATCCTAGCATCGCTGCCCGGCGGGGGCCCTCGGGGGAGGTTCTGCGCAGGAGAGAGAAAGGGTCAAAGTCTGAGTCCTCACAGAAACAGAAAGTGAAAGGGTGGCTGCCAGGGGCAAGGCGGGGAGGAGGGCGGGGAGTTACGCTTTAATGGGTACAGTTTGGGTTCTACAAGGTAATAAAAGTTCTGTGGATGGACGGGTGGTGATGGATGCACAACAACGCGAATGGACGTAAGGCCCGTGAAACGCATAGTTAAAATGTATATTGTGTTAATATCTTGTATGTATTTTACCACAACTTTAAACACAACAACATTTAATCCCCAGGAAGTCCCTTCCCACCAACCCATGAGTATCTACAAGGATGGCCAAGTAACCTTCCTTCCTGATTCCAACAGCTCCACCTCCATCTTTCCCAGGAAAGGTGGACCCCATCCGGGACAGTAAGGGCTCAGGAACCTGAGGGCCCAGAAAAGCAGAGAGGACATCTCTTCCAGAGCCCAAGACAGGGTGCTTTCTGATGGACTCCTGAGCCGCAGCTCCTCACCACCTGCCCCAGAGCTATGTCCTCTAAGAAGCAGCGACCTGCTGCACGCCATGGCTCTGGGCTTGGGCACTGGCGCGGGGCAAGGGCTCCATAAACCATCAAAACTGTGATGATAATGGTAGTTGTCATTGGTAGTTCTCAAGCACCTACTTGTCAGGGCCTGTGCTGGGGTCAACAGACAAGGACAGGCAAAGATCTGGTTCTTATCATATAAGAGGACACAAAGGGTGATACTGTCCTCGGGATTGCAAAATCACTGAGGCACCCGTGGTGGCACCATGAACCTGAAACCTTACAGATACTGACTCGGAAGGCAGAGGACATGGGACAAAGGCTAAGCCCACATCACCCCCAGCACCTGGTACAGGCCCCTGACTCACCCAGGCTCCCAAGGCCCAGGAAATTCCCCGGGGCTGAGCCACCAGTGAGTCTCCCTACGCTTCCCTCAGTACACAGTCAGGGCAGCACAGGAAGCTGCTACCAGGTGAGGCAAACGCAGCCTCGGGTGGATTTAATTTCCTGAACAGATGGTACAGCTCACTGTCAAAGCAGCAAGTCAGGGGAGGAGGGGCTGTAGCCTTGGAGAAGGACAGGGATACACCACCCCCAACCCAGAGAACCAGAGCTCACCAATACCACGTCCCAGAATGTACATCTGATTGCCATTTCCACAGGAAACATGTTCCAGAGCATCCCTCCCACCTGCACGGACCCAAAGCCTTGCACCCTTAGTTCTAGGTAGGGCTCAGAAGCTACGAGACCCCAGACTTGAGCTACAAGAAGAAGGATCTAGAAGGTACCATCGCTCCAGTAGCTGTGAATTTGCCCCCTGGTTTTCTGTGCCTCTGCCCTAACCTGAAACCAGCGCCCAGACCTATGCCGGCAACCCCTGGGCTCTGGCTTTTGCAAATGTTTTCTCTGCCTGGACATTATTTCCTCCCCACTTATTTCATGCCATACCATTGCCCGATCTGGGTCAGCCAACCCTCAGGTCTCAGGTTAGAAGCCATCCTCCCTGACCCCCCACCCCAGAAACCAAACCTGGGGCACCTTCTACGTAATCTCACAGCACCACAGGGTTATGCCTGCTCCAGCATTTACAGCGTGAGACTGTGACTAGTCTGAGACCCCTTATCCTAAGACTGAGTGACCTAAGGGCCAAGGCCTTAAAAGTGATATGGCAAATGAAAAATGACGGTGAACAAACTGGTGCTTCTACTGAGTAAAAGTCAGGAGCACTGCGGCCCATTTACCATCCATGCTAGCAAGTGCTTTGTCACTATGTGTCCCAGCTGGCGGGGGTGGGGTGGGGGGGTGGGGGGGTCACCCCTGAGGTTCTCTATGTGAGCCTCTCGATTTTTGCAGATGAGGACACAGTGGCAGCTATGGGGACACCTTCTCCCTTCTCCCTTCATGTACAACAAAAGGTGGATTAATTAATAGATTCATCTTGGTGAAACTGAGCATCTCAGAGGAGAGCCCTTTGGGAAATGCAGAATTGCTGCTTTTCCTCCCTCCTCTTTGATTTTAAAGAGCCTTTAAAATTTACCTGCTAGGAGGAAGCCGGGATGGCTCAGTGGGTTAAGCGCTCACTTTGCAGCGCCGGGGACCGAGAATTGAGTCCTGGCCTCGGCCCATGTGGACCCATATGCTGAACTGGGAGCTCCCCCAGTTCAGTTCTCTCTCTGTCTCTGTATCTATCTATCTATCTATCTCTCTCTCTCTCTCTCTCTCTGTCAAAAACTATAAAAAATAAAAAAAAAATTTACCTGCTAGGCCTTACTACAAAACCAGCTGCAAGGTAACACCATGTCATTTCAGCACAAAGAAAGACAAAGACCCATACTCCGCCCCAGATCTTCACCCCCAGTCTTGTGGGAGTCTGGTGTCCTTCAAAGTATGTTGCAAAGTCAGGTACCCCATCCCTCCCCAGCTTGCACCTGCCAGTCCCCACCGGAACCATGGAACAAGGACTTATGACCTAAGACCTTTCCCAGATCAGACCTGGGGTCAGTCAGGCCCTTTGGGGATGCTAAATGGAAAAGGCTCCAAGTCCCAAATGGATTTCACAGCTGGCCAGGTCACAGCCTTAAAATAAAAGATTAGTCACAGCCCCTGACACCCCACACATACTTTCTCAGGGAGATTTATCTCTAAAGGGTACCTTCTGAGGGTCACTCTTTGGGGAGCCTATGGCAACATAAGTGCATTTCAAGCTCAGACCTAAAGCATATTTTCCACTTGGAGGAACTTTCTCTGATTGAACATAACTATCTCCCTGCAAACTAAGCTCACATTTTCAAAGTAGTGCCTCTGTCCAAATCCTCTGGGGACTAAAATCAACCTTCACAGCTAAGGGAAAGCCGGGACGGCTCAGCGGGTTGAGCGCTCGCTTTGAGGCCACGAGGACCGAGGATCGAATCCCGGCTCCGGCCCAGGCGGACCCACATGTTGAACTGGGGAGTTCCCACAGTTCGGTTCTCTAGCTGTCTCTGTCTCTGTCTCTCTCTCTATCTGTCAAAAGTAAAATAAAAATAAATATGCACTGAAGATAAAATAATTACTCTCTATAAATATAAAAAGATATAAAAAATAAATAAATAAATAAAATACTTTAAAAAATAAATAAATAAAATAAAATAAAATGTTCTAAATAGTAGAGACATAACGAGCCACTTATATCTCGAAGCAACTCTATGAGGTAGAAACTACTATTATCCCCAGGTTAGAAATGCAGAAACTGAGGCCACAGAAGTAGCATGTGATAGAGCCTGAATTTAAACTCAGGCTCCAGTATTCATGCTCCCCTTTTCCCCCCGCCTTCCTAATACATTTCACACCAGCCAAGGACACAAGCCAAGAATTAGTCACAGCCCTGAATGCCATGGCTGTGCCTCAGCATAAGCTATGGAGGACATATTAAGTCTTGAAAGATGAGGGTTTTTAACATGACACTTCATTTATACTCACAAAGGCCCATGGAGGTAAAGGGCTGAAGGTTAAGATTCCTTATGGCTATTTCTGGACCTGCTACCATGGGACTTCTGGCCATTTACTGGCCTGTTAGGAGAACATGGTAAAATACAGATTCCAGGTCAAAGGACTGCAGGTCATGGAGAAAGGAAAAAGCATGAGGTCATGAGTTCAGATTTAATTCCCCAGATGATGGGAAATGCTGAGCAGTGACCAGGAGACCAGGCACAAGGCTCTCTTTCCTGGGCAGGAGGACTAGGAAAGAACATAGAGACCCAGAAAGGGAGGGATGAAGAGAAACAAGGCAGTGAGAGCAAATGAGCCACCGTACAGGTGGGGACTGTAAGCAGACAGCTGACCGTGACAGAAAAGAGACATCACACTCAATTTGAGTGCATTCTGCTCCTAAAAGCCTGGTCCCAACCATGGCTGTGTGTGTAGCTCAGACTCTCACAGAGATGGCTAAAGTAGCTAGCTGCCCACCTGCCCCTGGGCAAAGCCAACCTTTCCTTCCTCCTCCACTGGGCATTGCCCCATATTGTAATACTCACCCCAAAGCCAAGATTAGAATACGGGTCTTCAGATTCATCTTGGAAGACACTGTGCTGGGGAAGTGGAAGCCTAGAGAAGGAGGGGACAGGCAGACAGCAGCCAAACCCTCAAGCCACATGCCCACACCCACTCCATCCTATGACACCAAGTCGGCAGTTCCCTAAGTGGCCCCTAACTGTGACCTCTTCCATCTCTCAACATGAATCAATCGTCAATCAGTAATTCAGTCTTCGCCCTCTTTGACAAGGTCCCAGATCTTTTTTTGATGGGCCTAAGAAGCTGTTCAGATACAACCCTTTAAAGGTCCAGGGGGCAGGAGAGGAAGGGAGATCAGTTTGTTTGTTTTTTAACTTTCTCTCTATCTAAACATAACCCCACCATTACTCTACCCACACCTGTCCAGGTAATGGGCCCCACCTCCTGAGGATCTTCCCTGAATATCTCCAGGAAGGGAGGCTTCAGCAGGCCTCAAGGATTCCCAGCACAGCTGAGGGGTCACAACCCTCATCCTTCTCCTTCCCATGGTGCCTCAAGTGCCATGCCCCCAATCTGACCCACACCCCTGCCTCCAAAAAGAAAACGACACCACCCACACCCCACAGTACCGCTCCCTGAGCTGTCCTCAGGCCTCTTGTTCCTGAGGGACTAGGACACGCTCCCCACCAACTTCAGAAAAAAATGGCCTCACAGGGGCACTCACCTGGAACCTTTTAGAGAACCCCTGCTTCTCTGGTTCTGGGGAGTCCCCAAGATTCAGCAACATTCCCTGCTGGCCCTCCCCCTCCACAAACAGTGGACTGAGAAGCTGGCAGGGGGCTAGGGGCACACGCTGGTGAACCCTCTGTGTGGGCCAGTAATCTGGAGGCTCCCCAGAAACCATTTCACTTCAGGGAGATGCAACCAGGTGCGGAGGAGGCTGACATCAGCTCTTACCCCACACCCAAGAAGTGCAAGTCTGACACACACCTGCTTTGGAGGACGGCAGGAAAGGAGCGAGGGGGTTCCCCCAAAGGCAACCACTCCAAAGTTCATTAGCTCCAGTGGGCGGGGGGGAGTTCACCTGGTACCTGCACGCAGGCCAAGTCCAGGTTCTGCAGACTGCCTTCTTTTATGAGTGTCTTTCGACTACAAACACCTCCTAGACCCAGACATTCCAAAGGTTCTCCAAAGCAGGGCAGCCACACAGATTTTGACCTTCCCCAGAACAGTCCCCCAACACCCGTCAGGAGGGTACCAGAAGAAAGCGAGAGAAAAGCCACAACTTCTCAGCCTTTTCCAGGGCAGGAGCCATGTGAACCTCCAGAGATCTCAGCTGAGATCATGAGTCACTCGGCAGTGTTCATGCCCACAGCTCTATGCTATCCCACGTCACACTGCTCCCCAACTCTGTCCCCAGCAGAAGCCCGGCCCTGGCCTGTGTGTGCCCACTGCTCCCCCTTAGGCCCTTGCTCCGTGGGCATTCCAGAAGAGGGTAGGCAGAGCTAAGTGAGATCACATGAGCAGGAGGGCACCTTTCACAACCACAGGCTTTCCCTGGGGGCATCCCCAAGGGGGTCTGGTGCTCTGCCCCTTTCCCAAGCAGTTTCCTCACTTTGGCTCCTCCTTTCCCTCCCCAGAGCCTCAGGGGAGGAACTAAGTACCCTAAGAAGGGACAAGGGAAGGCTCCCAGGGGAGTGACTGTGTTCAGTGTGAGCAACGTGACTGCCACAGAAGCTGTGCAAACAGTGTGACCAGGGTTTCTGGGCCACCCAAACCCAGGCCAGCTGGCTCAAATTCTTGTGCCCTGTGAATTCATTTTCCTACCGCCCAAGAACAGCAGGGGGCTGCCACGTGTGGCTGGGATTTTTGAAGCAGGACTGCAGCTGCTGGGAGGAAAAGTACATGTTTGCCAACGGAGCCCTCTCACCTGCATTCTGGGAGGAAGTCTGAGCCTAACAACTGAAGTCCAGAAAACTCCCTCAGCCTGGACTTAGAAGGGAAAGAAAAGGAAGCTCCTGGCATCTTGTTTCAATGGGAAGACCGCTTGCCCACACCTCACTGCTCCCACCAGCCCACAACCCCAACACATCCTCATGTTGTTCCTGAAACCTGGAATGTGTCCCAGACCCTCTCTCCCTAACAAACCCTCCTTCAGAAAGGCCTCTCCAGCCATTACCCACCCCCACCCCCACCCCCCTTCAACACACACCACTGCAGACTGAATAACCACCCCCTACCCGAGAATATCTTTAAACACTGGAAATAAAGAACTGTGAATGTTATCTTATATGGCAAAAGTGACTCTAAAGATGTGCTCAAGGTTAGGATCGTGAGATGGAGAGGTTTCCCTTGGCTATCAGGATGGGCCCGATGGAATCACAGGAG
Source organism: Craseonycteris thonglongyai (assembly GCA_004027555.1). Taxonomy (NCBI): domain Eukaryota; kingdom Metazoa; phylum Chordata; class Mammalia; order Chiroptera; family Craseonycteridae; genus Craseonycteris; species Craseonycteris thonglongyai. The sequence continues at coordinate 7,597 of PVKE010027526.1, read as the reverse complement.
TTCTTTTAAGAGGGAGGCAGCAGGAATCAGAAGTTGATTTGACAACAAAAGTCGAGGGACAGAGAGAAAGAGACTGGAAGATGTTACACAGCTGGTTTTGCAGGAGGAAGAAAGGGACCACAAGTCAAACCACATAGGCAGCCTTAGGAAACTGGAAAAGATAAGGAAACAAATTTCCCCTGGAGCCTCCAGAAGAAACACAGCTCTGGGAACCCAGGCTAACTTCTAACCTCCAGAACTGTAATAGCATAAATGTATGTTTGTTTTAAGCAAGTTTGTGGAGTTTGTTATAGCAGCCACAGGACACTAATACTAAACACTTCTTTACATTCTAATTACCTTGAATATGGCTGAAAACACTGGTGCTTGAGGGTACATATGTGTAAACTTTTCTCTTGGACTAAATAGTAACACCCAGCGGGCTGGGCCTTCTTCCAATACTCTTCCTTTCACCCCCAGAGGGCAATGCATACACTAGATGCTCAATAAAGGCCTGCTGGAAGGACTACAGGAATTGTGCCTGGGGCACCTCTCACCACTCCCTCAGTCAGATAAAAAAATAAATAGTGGGAGAAGTCAAGCCCTGAGCCAGTTCCTCCTAGACCAGTGGATTTCCACATTAGTCATCGCCAGCAAGTTTCCAATCAGCCAAGGGGAAGCCAGGAGTGGGTAACAGCTCATTGACCCTGCTAGTCCCATCCTACTTGGTCCCAGACAAAGGACTAGAGCAGGGGCACAGTGGCCCTGCCATGCCACATATTAAGTGACTAGCCACAAAAAACTGGGAGGAGGGTAAAAGTGGCCAAGGGAGCACCATGGAGTTTGTATAAGAAACTGCAATAAGGTCCCTTGACCAACAAGGCCAGGAAAAGCAGTGCAGCAGGGTGTTTCATAGAGACACATGCTAAAGGCAAATGAGAACAATCACTGCTGATTAAAAATTGCTATTGCTCATGGCCAGAGCAAGTCAACTTGGCTCCCAGTACTACTTGTCATTAAGCAGGGGAATGACACAACGTCCCCAAGGAAGATGGAGCAGCCAGAAGACGGTGCTAGAAGTCACAGATAAATCTAATATTCCCAGAGACCCCACCTCTCTCCTCTCTAGGTCAAAAAGGCTTACAGGGGTATGCCGGGATAGTGCTCAGTGGTTGAGAGCTCACCTGGCAAATGTGAGGTCCAGGGTTTGATTCCCAGCCCTGACCCGTGCATTACATGTTGAACTGCAGTGCAACTGGTAACTGCAGGCATGGCTCAGTGGTGAAGGTTCTTGCCTCCCATCCAAAAGGCCCCCAGTTCAGTTCCCACCCTGCATGGCCCCACATCCACCTGTGTGGAATGAAACCATGTCACAACTAATGATGTACAACTATATAGAGATTGCTCTGGGCCCTCCCCCCACTTCTCTCTCTCTCTCTCTCACCTTCTCTCAAACAATAAAATAAACCTTAAAAAAAAAAGCTCACAGGACCACCACTCCTTACCAGCAAAATTCAGGGACCCAGCCTGCCAATTAGCCATTTGTTGCTCCCTACCCGCACTGTGGGGACTGCTTGATTTGTGGCCTCTAGGCTGATGGGGAGAAAACAGGAGTCACACCTTCAAAAGCTGTAGCAATTACTACTGCATCAGGTTCAAAAGCATTGGAGAATCTCACTGGGAGCCAAGTGGGAAGAGAGGCCCCAGTAGGTTCTCAGCTGTAAGAGGAGATAATACCCAAGCATGTGTGGACATGTAAGTCCACAGAGCCCAGAGGTTAGATACACTAAATGGACAGGCCAGGTTTTGAATATATTTTTTTTTATTTATTTTTATTTTTGACAGAGAGAGAGAGAGAGAGAGAGAGAGAGAGAGAGAGAGAGAGAGAGAGAGAGAGATACAGAGACAGAGAGAGAACTGAACTGGGGGAGCTCCCAGTTCAGCATATGGTTCCGCACGGGCCGGGGCCGGGATTCAATCCCTGGTCCCCGGCGCTGCAAAGTGAGCGCTCAACCCACTGAGCCATCCCGGCTTCCCCCACGCCAGGTTTTGAAGTCAAGCAGACCTGGCTTGAACCCCAGCTCCACTTCACTGGTTGTGTTTGACCTTGGGTAAATCACCTAACCTCACCAAGTTTCCAGTTCCTCATTTGCAAAATGAGCTCCGCAAGAGTACCAACCCTGTGACTGAGAAATGCAGCAAGGCAATTTGTACATGTGACATATGGTAAGACCAGCATAAATGGTAGCAATGATGGTTATGATGGATATATTATTATTTGTTCTGCAAGCCACCAGGACATGAGATTTTTATGATTTGTGCCTAAAATGTCGACCCACATCTCCAGTTAATAATAAAGATATGTGTTAAACTTAGTGAACCAAGGTGACCCAACCTTCCGCTACAAGCCATCCATCATCGATGATCCCAATGCCAGTTCAGACCATGTTCATAAGGGCAAATATAAAGTAATTCAGCTGGAAAAAAAAGACTCTGATAATCATGCCCAACAGAAGGTCAAACCAGAAGCTGAAGTATAAATCAGAGTTCTTTGCTATAGCAGGCAGGGTACATTCCTCAGGGTTCCACAGGGAGAGACAGCATTTACTGTTAGGAACTGGAGAGGAACAGAGACATGGGGGACAGTAGGCCTGAGCAGGAATATTTCAGGTAACGTGAGATAGCAAACATACAAATAAATGATCAATAAGCAACCATCCTTGACACTGGTCCTTGGGCTTTAAAGAAAAGACAAAATCCAGCTTCAGGGTGGACATGTGGCCAGCCAGGACGACAGACAAAGATGCAAAGTACTGGGGAAAGCCCTGGTGCTTGCCCATTTTCTAAACCACAGGGGCTATCAAAGAGGGGAAGGGAAAGCAGCAGACTATGTGTGAATGAGCCCAGGGCTCCAGTCAGCACCACTCAAAACCAGTCTTAGCTCTGCTCCTAACTAGCTGGATAGAAGGAACGAGGCAGTGAGCAATTTGTGACTGTGTTAGAGTAGCTACCACTACTCGGGGGACCCGGGCAGATTTAAAGGAAGGGACGTTTTAGCTTAGTCTTGAATGAGGAGTAAGCATTTGCCAGGTGAGGGCATTTGATACAAAGGCAGCAAGAAGTATGGAAAAGTTGAGTCCCAAAAGGATCTGACCACCCAAGATCTGCGCAGATGGTAGCAAGAGGCTGGAAGGCAGGTCTAGGACAGACTAAAGGAGTTGGCAATGGCTTTGTGGGAAAGGACACACCTGAGCCAACCCTGGGGAAACAACTACTGAGACAGGTAGTGACGCAGCTCTATGAGACAAAGTGTGAGAATGTGCCCTAAAAAGGGACAAATTGCCATGTGGGGCTATGGCAGTAGGTGTCCATAGGAGGGCTGTTCGGAAAGTATCCAGCCAGGTAACCATTCTCATTACATTGACAATGGCTGGGTGTTCTCCAGACAGCACTCATATAGCCAGAGTGTCCAAGAAGAATCCAGAGGCCCCAGAAAAGTGCTGACTATTCATAGACAACTTCAAGGAGAAGAAAGAGAGAGAGGCACATCAGGAGCATCTGCTAAAAAGAATGAGACCTATTCCAACCTCTGTGAAGGGGGGAAATGAGGTCCCAAATAACCATGAGGCTGTGAAATTACAAGTGAATTAAATGCTTCTAAAAGCAGGACAAGAGCACCTACTCTAGAAAACTGAGACACACAGGGCTTACCCGGAAGGGAATCTCCCATTTCAGGCCAGTAGCTCCCACTGGGCTGGGGAGGGGTCAGTGTGCATCATACCACCCGAGGGATTTTCTCTTCCCCAAATTCTCACTTTATCTCCCCAAGCAAGTTAGAATTTAGGGGGCAAGGTTGTCAGCAAGACGGCTCCCCCAAATGCAACTTACTCTCCGATTCCAAGCATGAGCATCCAGGACCAGGAAAGTGCATGTGAGTGGTCCCCTTTTGTGAACTGCTTCAATCCATCAAACTGCCCTGGCCTTCCCCATCCCTCAGGCACTACAGCAAGAGAACTTCAGCGAACACCCCCTTGTTGTGCTGGATGCTGACCTTGGGCCTAGAGACTGACCAACAGAAGTTAGGAATGCCAATTTCCAAGGCAGAACCTTACAGACCCATGTAACAAGGTCAGTTCTCAAGGGCAGCCAGCCCTTCAGGGAGTAAGGCCTCTCATACTTCCTATGACAGATCCCTGTCCCATAGAGCCCAAGAGGGCCCCTCTCCACCCCACAGTGCTGCCCAACCCCCACCCTCAGGTCCCAGCCTTTCTTTCTAAGGGGCCTTCACCAGGGAGGCCCAGGAAACTCATCCAACCAGTTCTCAGGTGGGAGGAGAGAAGCTTTCTCCCTCAGTTGACAGGTTACATAGACCAGAATCCAGATAGGAGGGGCAGCTGTCACCAAACCCCAGTTTCTGGGGTGAGTGGGCACACATGGCATGGAATAGCTTGGCTCGGGCAGCAGAGGCCTGCCTGCTCCTGGAAAAGCAAGGCCCTGATTCAAGGCTGAAAGACAAAACCAAGGCAGGATCTGCCCCTGACCTCTCTGCTCCTGAGGCCCAGAGCTCCGGAAGTGGTTGGGGCACTGGTGTGGTGAACGCTGCCCTTGCCTGGTGGCACCCACCAGGGACCAGACAGGTCAGGGAAAATTTCCTTTCACGTGCTCCACCTGCCACTACTTGATTTTATCTAAAATAACCACCCTCTGTGGATTCTGAGAAAAGGAAACTTCAGGGAAAAAAGTGGGAGATTAACACTGCTTTTCCCCAGTGTGTCTGTGTGCTGGGTCCCCCCACGAATGGCCTCTTCTCAAACCACCCAATTCTGAATGTTCAGAGGTCAGAAGATCCTCCAAAGCCCCCACTCCCCACCCCCCTGCAGAACCATCTGCAGTCACCTCCAAAGAAACATCGGGCTGTCTTGCTCTTATCCAGCCGTGATGAACAAATCCACTAGAAGAAGCCAGGCTGGATAAAAAAGACCAGCTGTCCTACACCTGCACCTGTGAGGGCCTCAGGGTTCTGAAACCCCAAGGGAGAGACCTACCTTTTGCCCCAAAGCCTGTGGCTGGCCAGGTTTCACGGGAGAGTCTGGCAAAGCTTGGAGGCTGGGAGCTGAGAGAGTCCTGGTCATGCCCCACTCGCTCCCCTGGCCTGGCCCCAGCTGGGTACCTACTGCTTTTCTCAAAAGGGCTCCCATCTGAGCACTGAGAGGCCCGTGTGGGGCTGGGAAGCAGCATTCTTCCACAACAGCAGATGAGCAGTTAACAGGCTTGGGGCAAGCAGCGAGCTGCCACCAACAGCCTGGGGAATTAAAGTGCCCGCACGCCTCCTGCAAAACCTCTCCAATAAACGTCCTATTCAGAACCAGTTCCGCGTGTGGGTCATACTTTCTGCATTTCTATCATTCCTGATTCTTGGGAGGCCCCTAACAGAGGAAATGCAGCTCCCCACCCCAATTCAGCAGGTTCCCACTGGCTGGGGACCCAAGCCACAGCCAGGCAGGTGAGTGCCACACTGCTGAGGACAAGCAAATATGCCTGCAATTAAACATAGAGGACACTCACTGAAGGAAGTCAAATACTGAAGACATGCAAACAAAGCCAGATCATTCACCAGCACAACAATGCTCTATTTATGAGGCTCCTCCCCCACCCCAGGCCCTCAAAGTCTGAGGATATTAACCCTTTGGTCCTTAACAACAGCCAGGGGCAGAAGGGAGGGGCAGGTGAGCATCAGGCTTTATTATCCGTTTTACAGATCAGGGAACTGAGGAATAAGTGGCTCCCAAGATGCCAGACTGGAATAGTATCAACTAGTATTTTATTGGGGTATACCAGGCATTGTTCCAAACACATTCTCTGTGTAATCTCACCACAACCCTATGACCCACAGCTATGTGCTCACATACCCAGGCCTGTACAGTGTGAGGTAGGAGGGAAATCCAGAGATTGCTAGAATCCACGCTTCCCATGCTTTTCGCCATTCCCCAACACTGGCTCCCTTGGAGCCCAAGAGACAGAGCCAAAGATGGAATGGCAAAGTGCCATCCTATAGCCCCCTTGTGGATGCTATTGCCCTTTTACAAGTAACCCTGCTCAGGGTAAGTTCCTACCCTGTTGGGCAATCTCAGAAAGAGGCCATAAGGCAGTCACCCAGGAATTTGTAACTCGCCGGTACACTGATTGCCTCCACAACCCACTTACGTGATCACATAAGGTGACTGGCACAAGCACACAGGCTGCCTTTCTCCACCTGTAAGCTTCACAGTGGGGGCACTACTCTAGACAGAGGCTTAGTGAGTGGCAAGTATCTGGTTTTCTGTGAGTGCCCTGTCCTCAACTCAGTTACTGCCTCTTAAAGGAGCAGACAGATCTTCCTGGGGTTTCCCCCCAGGTCTTCCAGAATTCAAATCCCTCCTACTGATTTTGGCAGCTGTGGAAACACACCATCAGGCTGAAACACACTGGATGGATGGTATTTTCTGGGATCTTATGATACAAGAAAAAGATATCCAGTGGAGGTACAGAAAAAGATTTGGGAATGGAGAGCCAAATTGTTCACCTCTTTCTTCTCTGTTTCTGGAAAGCTTCAGAATTAGGGCTGAGATGACCTCCTGTCCTGTCTGAAACAGGACTAATCAGTATAAACCATATGCCAGGCGCTGAGGACATAGCAACAAATAAGCCAAATCCTTGCTATCACAAAGCTTACACTCTAGGGAGGAAGAAGGCCGCAAAAGGCAGACAAATAAGCTGAGACTATGACTGGGGCTTGGGGACTTTGTTAGGGAGGGAGGCCTGAGAAGGCTCTGAGGAGGTGACTCTTGAGCAGAGACCTGTATGATAAGAAGCAGCCAGGCATGCAAAGTTCTGGGGGGAAAGACTTCCAACAATCTTTTTCTCTACCCCACCTCAGCCACACACCCACACATTTGGTATGTCCTAGACCCCATCTCATCACTGATAAGGGCAAACTTCCAAGATATCTTGCTTTTAAGCAACTCACTCTTTGCAACCACTGAAGAGGAGATCAGTATAAAAAATTACAAACCACACAACAAAAAGGAAGTACCACAAGGGAGTTATAAAATGTAATAAACTGGTATCCTAAGAGCTAGAAATAAAAGAAAATTCTGGGAAAAAATCTTTGAAAAATTACTAAATGGAAATGAAATATACAAAATTGGAATTTAAAACCAATAGGTAGGTTAAACAGATAATTAGACACAATTAAAGATAGAATATTGAAATGGGGGGCGAGGGGGAACCCTGAAGAAATCTTGAATTCAATGCAAAGATAGAAAATATGAACAACAAGAGACACAGAGATCCACACAGTTCCATAAGAATAAAAAGGAAAGAATGGAGGAGAAGCAATTTCAAATACAGAATGTATGGGAATTTTCCAGAACTGAAGATAGGCTCATCCTCAGATTGAAGGAATACCCAAGTTACATTTAAAAGAAGTTCACATTTAATACATCATACATAGTATAAATGTAGAACACCAAAGACAAAAAAGAGTATCTTAAAGGATTATAAAGAAATAACTGAACAACTATATGCCAATAAATTAGGTAACTTAGATGAAATAGACAAATCCCTAGAATGACACAAA
>PVKE010027525.1:0-21542 GCA_004027555.1 Craseonycteris thonglongyai | reverse complement strand
AGAGAGAAGGGGGAGGGCCCAGAGCAGTCTCCATAGTTGACAGCATTAGTTTTCCATATAATTTCACTCCATAGGTGGGCATGGGGCTGTGCAGGGCAAGAACTGGGTCGCGAGCTTCCTGCATAGGCCCCAGCAAGAACTGAAATGGGGGGCACACCCCAGTTCAGCATATAAGTCCACATCGGCCAGGACCGGGATTCGATCCTCAGGCTCTGGGGTTACAAAGCAAGCGCTCAACCCGCTGAGTCATCCCAGGTTCCCCAGAACAGCTATAATTCAATGAAGGATTCTCTACACAACATACAACCACAGTTAAGAGATACTTATCGCACAAAAGTACCTACAGGTGGGCAAAGAGGGACAATTGAAGGAGAAAAAAGGGGGATGTGCAGGAATGTGCAGAGATGCAGGCTACCTATGGGTCACTGCTTGGAACCCTGCAGCTGGGGACGAAGAGGAAGAAGGCAGCAGGTGAGCTTTCTGGACCTCACCCAGTCCACGGGATAGAAAAATAAAGGCCTAGAGGCTGGGGCTGTGAGACATGGCAACCAGACCTCACTCTGGCCCCTGGAGATGCAGATACAGGTTCCTCAGACACTGCAGCCTGAATTCACTCTGGTTCTGAGAGGAGGGGGAGTGATAGGGGCAGTGAGAAGCCATAGCATGACCTCTCCCCAGCCAGGAAAATGCTGTAGATGCATTTCTCTGCCCAGGCCTGCTTGAGGGGTCAACATACAAGTCAGCTAAGCCCAAAACTCAGGGCAAAGACCTCAGGGCAAACTGAATACAGAAAAGCATAAGCCAGTCCTGCCTATGCACACTGCTCTCAGGGACAAACAGGGAACAAAGGCACTAGTTTCCCTCCTCCACCCACCATTCAAGACCTTTGTCCTCCCACCTCCTCCTGGCACTAGCAATGAGTCCCAGAAGAAGCTACAGCAGTGAGTGTTGGGTTGAGGAGCAGAATATCTACAAATAGAGGGGTTGCCAGAACGAGGAAACAAAGAAATACTTCTGAAAAGAAAGGACAGCAGAAAACACCAGAATATGAGATGGAGGCAAACCACTTATCAGAGATAGAGCTAAATACCATGGTTATAATGATGCTCAAGCAACTTAATAACAATTTCAACATAGATAAAAAGCTTAAAAAGGACATAGAGACAATAAAAATGGGCCAGACAAGATGACGATTACAATAGCTAAAATAAAGAATGGAATAGAAAGAATCTCTAGACTAGATGAAGCGGGGGGTGCAAAACAGTGATTTGGAAGAAAAGTTAGAAGACACCTAATCAGAAGAAAAAGAAAAAAGAATAAAAAATAATGAGGAGAGTTTAAGATTCCTCTAGTCTAGGACAACATCAAGTATAACAACATTCATAACATAGGGGTACCACAAGGAGCAGAGAAACAGCAAGGGATAGAGAATTTATTTGAAAAATAATGACTGAAGATTTTCCTATTCTGGCAAAGGAAATAGACATACAAGCCCAGGAAGCACAGCGAGTTCCAAACAAGAGAAACCCAGGCCCACACCAAGACACATCATAATTAAAATGGCATGAGTTAAAGACAAAGAGAAAATTCTAAGAGCTACAAGAAAAAGAAACACCTATACAACTCTCAGCTGATTTCCCATCAGAAACTTTGTAGGCTCTAAGGGACTGGCAGAAAATATGCAATGTGATGAAAACCAAGGATCTACAGCAAAGCTATCATTCAAAATTGAAGAACAGATATAGAGCTTCCCAGACAAGAAAAAGATAAAGGAGTTCATCACCAGAAAACCAAACCAGTACTACAGGAAATATTAAAGGGACTTCTTTAAGATAAGAAAAAGCAAACATTATAAATGATGGAATGGCAATGGCTACATGTCTATCAACAGTTACTTTCAAGTTATATATATTAAAGGTTTGAATCAAAAGACATGGAGGGTATTACACCGAGTGAAGTAACAGAGAAAGACAGATGAAAATTCATTTCACTTATAGGTGAAATACAAAGAAGAAAATTAACAAGTAGAACAGGAACAGATTCAGATACAGAGACCATTCAGTTTGTTGTGCAATGGGAAGAGGGTAGGAGGAGTGGGTGAAATAAGGGGAGGAAAATAGGATGTACCATTTGGTTGTTACAAAGTAATACTTATGGAGATGTAGAGCACAGCATAGGAATAGGGTCAATAATGTTGCGATGGTTGTGTGTGGTGTCAGATAGGTACTAGATTTGTAGAGGAGATGGGAAGAGGGCTGGAGGGGTGGGTGAAAAAGGAGAAGCAATCAATAAGTACAAATTTGTAGTCACAAAATGGTCACATGGATATAAAGTACAGCATAGGACATACAATAAATAAAAATGTAATAACAATTTATGGTGTCAGATGGGAACCAGATATATCAGAATGAGGATTTTGTAAGTTATATAAATATCTCCTTACTATGCTGTACACCTGCATGTCAAGTGTAATTTAAAAAGGAAAAAGAAAAGGTACAATTCTTTAAAAACAAACTATCACAGAGAATGAAAGGTCTTTTTACCAACAAGATATAGTTCCTATAGTGAAAGTGTCAAAAACAGGGCTAATACAGGCATAGTACATGGATATATTAATAGATCAAAAGTCTGACGTCATTTTCTGACCACTCTAAAGATTTGTGGTCTGATCATGGTTGTCCTTCACAGGTAATTTTCTTAAAAAACTTTTTAAAGATTATGCTAAACAATGAAAATAAGCATCTGAATGCAAATAAAGATTACCTACTTAATTTAAATAATTGTAGTCTGACTAGGGCACTTGTGGAGATGTCTACAGGGCACTAAGAAGGGGCGCTGTCTGGTGGAGGAAGGAGACAAACCCCAGATGAACCTCTCGAATGACCTTTCCAAACCCCACTATTTGCTTGATATTAACTTGATATTAGTAAAGAAAGAGCTAAACATCCGAGAACCACACAAAATAGGAAACTTTTCAAGAATCTGCATGCCATCTTTGCACAGGGCCATGATAATCTTCTCTGTATTGTTCCAGTTTGCGTATATGTGCTGCTGAAGCAAACACAAACATAAATCTTTTGACACAAAAAAATAATTGAGAAATAAAAAAATGTTGATTTTACTTCAATACTTAAAGTTAGCTTACATAGCCATACCAGCAGTGATATGAATAATATAAGGTGACCAGATTTTAACATTGGTAAAGCGGGACACCATTGACCGGGGGGGAGGGGGTTCTTGATTAAAAATTTGGTCTATCTCCCGCCGTTCCCTAGCTTGTCATGCATTCTTTCCAAAAATTGGGACTTTTTTAAAACGCTGCGGGACGCGGGACAAATTGTTAAAAATCGGGACTGTCCCGCCAAAAGCGGGACATCTGGTCACCTTAGAATAATATGAAATAGCAAATAAACTTTCTCTTTGAACTAATATGGACAGTGAGGTAAAAATGGTCCAAGTGGTGAGAAGGGACCCCTCATCCTAGCAGTTCAGTTCCCAGGGCTCCTTCCCACTTTTATCACAGAGAAGAAATCATGAACTGACAATTAGCCATGGGTACACAGTTGACCCTCGAATAACAAAACCCATGTTATTCAAGGGTCAACTGTGTGGGCCCACTTGCACGTGAATTTTTTCAATAAATACTATAAATGTATTTTCTCTTCCTTATAAATTTCTTAATAACATTTTCTTTTCTCTAGCTTATTTTATTGTAAGAATACAGTTTATAACACATATACTAAATATGTTTATCGACTATTTACAAGGTCTGACAATTAAGTTCGTGAACTTGCCACTGTGCACTCACACTGGCAGCACTGTACAAACAACTTGGCAAGCTTTCAGAACCTTGGTGTATCAGTGTGTCACAGCTGTGTTCGTGTTGACTTGTAGCAGTGTCTTGCTGAGTGGCATTCATTATTGTTGCATGTTTTTGTGTGTCGTGAGAATTTCAGAGCTTGAATTAGAGCAACAAACAAACATTAAATTTCTTGTTGAACTTGGCAAGAGTGAAAGTGAAGTCAGGGACATGTTAGTCTAAGTTTATGGGGATAATGTCATGAAGAAAGGCAGAGTACAATGGATTAAATGTTTTTCTGAGGGATAGAAAGCATCACTGAGGAAGAGAGCTCGGGGAGGCTAGTCACGAGAAGAATTGATGAAAACACTGCAAAAATTTGTAAAACTGTCTGCCAAAATTGTTGGCTGACTGTGAGAAGCATAGCAGACCAAGTAAACATCGATAGAGAAACAGTTAAGAAAGTCTTTTTTTTTAATTGACAGAGAGAAAAGCTGAAGGGCCCAGAGCAGTATCCACAGCCGTACACCATTAGTTTTGACACAGTTTCATTCCACAGGTGGATGTGGGGCCACACAGGGTGGGAATGAATCAGGGGCCTCCCACATGGGAAGCACGCCCCAGGTGGGAACCAAACTGGGGCCTCCCACATGGGAAGCACACCCTAGTTCAGCATATGGGTCCACGGAGGCCAGGGCTGGGACTCGATTCTTGGACCCTGCAGCTGCAAGGCAAGCACTCAACCTGCTGAACCATCCCAGTATCCCCAGGAAGCTCTTAACTGAAAATCTTGGCATGAAAAAGGTGTGCTGAAAGGTCCCAAAGGAGCTCACTGATGCACAAAAGCAAAGGAGAATCAAAGTTTGCCAACATCTTTCTTTCTTTTTTTTTATAGATTTATTTTATTGTTTTGACAGAGACAGAGAAAAGGGGGAGGGCCAGAGCAGTCTCCATAGTTGTATGTCATCAGTTTTGGACACAGTTTCATTTCACACAGGTGGGCATGGGGCTCTGCAGGGTGGGAACCGGGCCGGGGCCTCCTGCATGGGAAGCGTGCCCCTGTGAGCCAGAGGCTTCCCACATGGGAAGCACGCCCTGGGCAGGAGCTGAAACAGAAGCCTTTCGTATGGGAAGCATACCCCAGTTCAGCATATGGGGCTGCACGGGTCTGGGCTGGGACTTGATCCCAGACCCCGGGGCTGCAAGCTGAGCGCTCAATCTGCTGAGCTATCCTGGCATCCCCATGATCCTTTGGAAAGGCAAGATGATGTTTGGGGCTGTGTTATCACAGGTGATGAAACATAGGTGTATGAATACAACCCTTAAACAAAGTTTCAAAGTGCACAATGGATGTCACCCAATTCTCCATGACCAAAAAAGTTTCATCAGTCCAAATCAAGAGTAAAAATTATCTTGCTAACCTTTTTGATATCAGTGGAATTGTTCATTATGACTTTGTTCCAATTGGACAAATAATCAACAGTCAACCTAGTTTACTTACTATTTGTAAGTGCTAAAAAGACTGCATGAAAAAGTTATATGAGAATGACCTGAACTTTTGCCAATAAGTCACGGGTCTTGCATCACAACAATGCAACAGCTCACATGGCACTGTTTGTGAGGAAGTTTTTAGCCAGTAAACAAATAACTGTATTTAAAAAACCCTCCCTACTCACCTGATCTGGCCCGTGATGACTTTTTTCTTTATTTGACAATAAAAGAAATATTGAAAGGAAGACATTTTAATGACATTCAGGACATCAAGGATAATATGATGATGGCTCTGATGGCCACTCCAGAAAGAGTCCCAACATGGCTTTGAAGGGTGGACTAGGTGCTGACATTGGTGCATAGCTCCCCAAGGGGGGTACTTTGATGGTGATGGTAGTGATATTCAGTGATGAGGTGTGTAGCACTTCTTCTAGGATGAGTTTGTGAGCTTAATTGTCAGACCTTGTATGCTATCGGTAAGGCTTCCAGTCAACAATAGGCTATTAGTAATTAGGTTTTGGGGAAATGAAAAAGCATATGTTGATTTTTCACTGCTCACGGCTTGGTGTCCCTAACCCACATGTTGTTCAAGGGTCAAGTATATAGTTTATGTAGATAATGAACATGTGAAAATAAGGGTTTGGATGAAAATTATCAGTAACTTGTATTTATATCAATGCTTTCTTAAAAATAATTAATTGCCATTGAAATCTGTTAGAAATTAACAAAATATCTATAGAAAAATATTCAGATACTTGAGGAATTAAATTAAGCACCTGTTAAGTTCCCTAAAACAAACAGTAGAACTAGTGCTAGGTAACACTTTGATAGATAGGCATCTATCTAGTGCTAGATAGGCATCTTTGATACCTATCACTGCAGATCTCTCATATCATGGGGAACTGTGAAGAGGTAGCAGGCAGTGTATCCAGGTTTTGTATTTTAACAAATGTAGACCAACAAAATTAAAAGCAGAAGAAAAAAAAAATGCATACCATGACCATCAGATCCTTCCATTGATTTTAATGTATTTCTTGTTTGTTCTAGCTCAGACTGTGCAGATTTTAATTGCATTTTCAGCTTATTTGTAGTAGTTTCCATTTCTTCACTTTTGTTTCGAAAATTCCTCTTTAAGACTTCATAGTCTTCTGTACAATGTGATAATCAGTAATGCATGGTTACTTTTTCTATGCTATTGTTATGAAGTATATTTTATTTGTAATTAATAATCACCGAATTTTCGGGCTCAAAGAGATTTCACATAGTTACATCATCATTTGTTACAGAAATTAGATGTATGTATGATACCTAAATATTTGCAGGGATCCTTCTGTTTAATCTATGTGGGTGGATGCATGGATCCTCCTCCTCTACTCAATTTATTACTCACTGCTTTTTCCCAGCCAGTGTAATCGGTTCATATATATTTCATCTTAAACCTTCTTGGATAATCATATTCACTATAACGGATATAAACATTTGTTGCTAGATGAATCTCTGATACAGTAAATAACCTAAGACTTCCATGTGTGTTATCTGACTTTTTAATCTCAAAATACCTGGCATATATTGATTATTAGTATACAAGAATGCACACACATACACACAATTATCTATTTATATTCATATAGGATAGATTTATATATAAAGGGATCTAACTGTCTATGCAGACATTTCCATGTAGATGTCCTAGAGCTACCCAAACAAATAATCTGGAACTAACTGCAATCTCACCCTCCTGCCTCAAACCTGCCCCTTCTTCCTGTTTCCCTCTCTCAGTTGCTATCATTGTTCTTCCAATACTTCAAAATTTAAAACCTGAAACTCATACGTAACCACTCCAATCACTGAGTACTACTGATTCAATCTCCAAATATATTCTGAATTCTTCCTTTTTATCTCATTCTCACTGCCATTTCCTTCGTTCAAATTTTCACATTTCCTTGGGGATCCTGCAAGATCCTCTCTAACTGGTTAGCCTCATCCCTTTAGTTTTGCCTTTCTCTATTTACCTGCTGATACTGTCCTTCTAAAATGTAAATTTGAGAACAACAATCTCTCACTTATCTTTTGCTGGCTGCCCATTGTCTGGCTCTGCCTATTTATTCGGCCTCATTTATTAGTCTGCAACAAGTACTTTTGAGGTCACATTATGTTATTTCATGCCTTCATGGTTTTGACTATAATGTTCTCTGCCTAGACTGCCCTTCTACCTCTTTTTCATCTGCCAAATTCCTTGTCCTTCTTGAAACCTAGTACAAATGTCACCTGTAGGAGGCTGATTCCCCGCTTCCCCTACACCTGCCCTGCACATGTTCACTGGGCCTCACTCACTGTACTGCAACCCTTTCTGTATAGTCTGGCTCCCTGCTAATCAGGAGTCTCGTGGTTGTGTTTCTAGGGCCTACCTTACTATCTGGCATAGTAAATGCTCAGGGACCACGGACTGGTTCATGTGGTGTTTGTATGGTGTGTGTGGGGTGTGTGTGAAGCAAATGATACCTGTACCGTACTAATGGTGAAGTATTTAAATTTTCCAATTTAAGGCCTTTAATTTTTTCTTTCAAGAAATTTGCACAAGTCTGTTTACACATGTTGCTTCATTACTAAACCTCTAGCCAAGGTGTTTGACTCAAAAGACTGTTTCCACTTCCCTCATTCTTCTCTTAGAAGCTTAGGAAAGAATCTCATGGACTCTGCGGGCTGACTAGAATTAACAGTTAATAAGTGCAAGATATGAAAGTTCTTCAAGTAGAAGTGTCAGGATTTTCAGGAGATGAAATAGCTCCCCTGGGGCAGCATAATCCATTCATATTTGTAATATGCAATGAGAAAGTATTCTTTTACAACAGTCCTAGTACCCACATTGGCCTTCACTGATAACAGTATTCTTTTTTTTGAGCAGAATTTGAACTGAGGTAACATACCTGTAAGACTGTTTAACTCACTCCTACTAGTTTTCACCTCACTTAATAACTGATCTCGCTCTTGCTTGATGTCCTTGACTGCACGGAGCCTCTCAGAGCCTGCATTCACCAGCTTCACTTTTTCCAGCTCCAGGTCACTCACTCTGGCCTCAAGCTCTCGTATCTTTGCATCTTTTTTATCTTTTAAAATCTAAATATAGGGATACAGACAAAGGGGAGAACAAGAAACAAACAGTATGTACCTATATAGTTATAACTGGTATTGTCTAGTAGCCTACCTATATCTAAATATATATTTATAGATATATTTATACAAATATTTATATCTATATAAATGTCTTTTCACTACTTCCCAGGATATTACATTTGTATTTTATTATAAAGCATCAATAAAGTAAATGAGAAAACAAAAGGAATATTTTACCTTTTAACCTAAGATGTCAGTTCAGCACATAGTTGTGCCACTAGCCACATGTGACTACTGAGTACCTGAAATATGGCTAATCCCAGTGGAGATGTGATGCTAGTGTAAAATACACCTGACTTCAATGACTTTTTATTTCTAAAAATGTAAAGTATCTCAATTTTTTATATTGATTGCAATATAAAAATATTATCATATTTTGGACATATTGAGTTAAAATGTTATTAATTTCATCTGTTTCTTTATATGTGTCTAGTGGAAAATTTTAAATTACATATGTGGTTCACATTATATTTCTAGTGCAGCCAGCCTAGGTCCTTCCAAGCAAATGCCATTTGAAAACAAACTTACTTTTTTGGTTTTCAGCTAGTCCCCTCAAATTAAAGTCCTGTTGGCCTTAAATATAATATAGACATACTTCATTTTATTGCACTTCACAGATGTTGCATTTTTTATTGCACTTCACAGATGTTGTTTTGTTCTTTTTTTTTTACAAATTAAAGGCTAGACCCTCCATCAGCATAAAGATTATGACGCACTTTATTGTGTAACTCACTTCATTGCAGTGGTCTGGAATCGAACCTGCAGTATCTCTGAGGTATGACTGTCCTAGCAGTTTGACTGTATAATAGCAGTTTAAATATACCGGCCAATGCAATATTTGAAATGTAAACATGTGACAAGCATTTCGTTGTATCTGAAAGGATCAGTGGAGAGCTGTGGAGAGCTGATCTCATCGCCCACCTGTGAGGGGCTTGGGCAGTAATGGCCCTAAAAAAGGTTGTGTGATCCTACTTGGCTAGCTGCTCTTGGCAGCTGTCACATGACATCTGGGTGGCCTCATGGGGCAAGGGCGGGGGAGGGCTTCCCCTGGGAGAGCATGAGACATCACAGCATGTTCTTGGCATGTGCTACTCTTGGCCTACCTCATAGTTCTTTCTTCACCTTGTAAGAAAGGATCCAGCTTTGAGAACCTGCATTATTGGATTCTCTACTGTCAGTGTGTGCAGGACCCAGTCTAAGGAAGTCAGAGAAAACTTATCTTTTAGCACCAGGACTCCCTTCCTTCTTCCTCACTGCATTGTGGAGGGAAGCTCAAGTTCTTAATATCTATTCTTTGCGTCTATGGAAAGTTCTTCTCACCTAGAAAATCCTTACTGAAGCTCCTCCAGCTCCACATTTGGAAATTAAAAATTAGTTTCTACCCTTTCTGATCCATCTTTGCATTTTTTTAAGATTTATTTTATTGTTTGAGAGAAGGTGATACGGTGAGAGAGAGAGAGAGAGAGAGAGAGAGAGAGAGAGAGAGAGAGAGATGGGGGAAGGGCCCAGAGTAGTCTCCATAGTTGTACATCATTAGTTGTGACATGGTTTCATTCCACAAAGATGGACATAGGGCTGTGTAGGGTGGGAATTGAACCAGGGTCCTCATGCATGGGAAGTGAGAACCTTCGCTGCCATCCCTATGGTTACCAGCTGCATGCAGTTCAGCATATGGGTTTGCACGGGCCGGGGCCAGGGCTAGGGCAGGGACTCAATGCCCAGACCTCATGACTGCAAGGCAAGTGCTCAACCTGCTGAGCTATCTTGGCATCCCCATCCTTGCATCTTTATCCAAATTTTACCAGATTAATCTACTCCAAACATTACCTTTTTCATGTTATCTCATCCTTTCTTTCCCAAACCTTAAGGGCTCCCACACATCTTTAGGATAAAGTATAGATTGAACTTCTTTCCCTTGCCAGGAATACCTTTTTTTCTCTATCTTCACCTAGTTTTTACCCATTTCCAGATCCCATGTCTCTATGAAGCCTTCATTGGCCATTCTAGTCGCAGTGCACAGTACCTCCACACTGCTCTGAGGCACTTCACCATTAGAACTTGACGTGTGCTTTCTAGATCAGCATCATACAAGAACTGTTTAGAAACACTGAGTGTCAGGCCCCAGCCTCGACCTTTGGAGTCAGAAACTCTGGGAGTTTGGCCCAGCAGTCTGTGGTTTAACAAGCCCTAAAGGTGATTCTGGTTTTCAGTCCAGGTGACTGAGAACTTCTAGTTCTCAGCTGTTTGAGAATCACTGTATTATGCAAGCATAGCTCATTTTATTGTGCTTTGATTTAGTGTGCTTCACAGAAGTTGCATTTTTTCTACAAAGTGAAGACAAGGCCCTCCATTGACCAAATGATAACAGCTCACATCACTGAAGTACCTGCTTTATTGTGGTACTCTGGAATGGAACCCACAATATCTCCAAGATATGCCTGCAATATTTACTCATATACTGCTTAGGATCAAATCCCAAAATAGTGTTGCCTTCAGGCAAGTTATTTAATGTGTCTGTGTCTCAGTTTCCTCATCTGTAAAATGGGATAATATATCCACTTCATAAGGTTCTTGTGAGGATTAAACTGATTTAAATTTTAGAGTGTAAGACTAATAGGATTCTTCCATTTGTACTAACAATACTAGAAATCCATCTCTTTTCTTTAACAAGAAGGCAGAACAAGCTTTTCTCCTCTAATGTTCTATAACCCTATTCTAAAGTGTTCATTGCAAGGGCTGGCCATTGGGAAACCTTTAAAAGTCTCTTTCATGGTGAGTTTGACCATTAAAAAGATATTGTTATGATATACCATATTTTTCAGCGTATAAGACGACTGGGCGTATAAGACGACCCCCTAATTTTACAGTTAAAACGTAGGTTTAGGCCTATATTCGCTGTATAAGACTACAGCCTCGGAAGTGGGGGGTAGTCTTATACAGCGAATATAGGCCTAAACCTACGTTTTAACTGTAAAATTAAGGGGTCGTCTTATACGCCCGGTCGTCTTATACGCCGGAAAATACGGTAATCAAGTAAAAACTTAAGCTCTAGAAAATTGTGGTTCTTTATTCAATAAACTTGTATGTCTCCATAAGACAGGTAATAATCTATAGTTGGTCCTAATTTCAAAATGAGGAAACTCAGGCATCTAACATTTTTGTGAGATTTGTGGTTAACAGAGGCAGGGGATGGTGGGGAGGAAACTGGGTGAAGTTATTTTATAACTTCCAGTTATAAAATAAATAAGTCCTGGGGATGTAATGTACAACATGATGACTATAGTTAGCATAGCTATATGGTGTATTTGAAAGTTACTAAGAGAATAGATCCTAAAAGTTCTTATCACAAAGAAAGAAAAACATTTTTTTTTAAAAATCTGTGATATGGTAGATGTTAACTAAACTTATTGTGGTAATCATTGCACAATATAAAAGGGCTGTCAAGAAAAATCCAGTCATTGTCAACATAACCAGAATGGGTATATGGCTGGATACTTTCTGGACAGCTCTTATTGGTGTCAAGTCATTATGCTGTACACCTTAATCTTATACAGTGCTATATGTCAATCTTAACACTGAAAGGAAAAAAAAACAAAACTAAATTGTATGTGATTTGTCTCCCATTAGTTACCAAGGCAGAGGTACAGGTGCCATGACACTTAGGAAATCAAATTTTTAAAAATTTCATTCAATAGTTTTATATTCTGATGAATATTTAGCATCAACCAGGTGGAAGGCACAAAGGCATGGGGCAGTGGTCCAAAAATGAGTAAGATGTGTACTCTGCTTGAAGAAATCTGCAGTCTTATAGGGAAGAGGAGACAACTGCTATTTAAACACACACATACAGAGAGTGCAATATAGAATGTGGTCCAAGTTCCAAAAGGTGCAAATAAAGTGTGATGAGGTTTAGACAGAGAACGAAATGAGGAAAGGGAGCCAATATTTTCTAAACATCTTCTATGGGCTAGGAACTAGGCGAAGTCCTTCACATTTAATTTCTCATTTAAGCCTCAAATAACCTTATAAGGTTGGGGTTTTTTGTTTGTTGGTTTGCTTTGGTTTAGTTTTGGGTTTTCTTTCTTTCTTTTCTTCTTTTTTTACATATCTAGAAGCCAAGATTCAGCACAGTCCAGTGTTTTTCAGTTATTGAGTGGTCAGAGATAAGGTTCAAAGTTAGGTCTGTCTGAAGAGAGAGAAAATACTTCAAACTATGGGGTCAGGAAAGGCTTCATAAAACAGCGGTGGATTTTCTGATTTTGTTCTCTTGTATCAGAGTTCAAAACCACGTTGGGCCACTTATCTTAGAATCGAATAAGAGTATGGATCCTTTCTCACAAAAACATGCATATGCAAATAGACACAAATACTTTCAATTTCAGAGTTTCCACAGATCCTCTTTATAGAACCCCTTTTTAATAAATTATTATAGGTCATACTTATTTATGGGGAAAAGATAGTTCAGAAGCTAAATCACCAAAAGAACTCTACAGACCTTGAATTCCTGTAGTTCCAGTCTCCTGTCATTAATCTCTTTCTCAAGCTGAGCTTTTTCTACTTGCATAGCACCAGCAGTTCGACCATGCTGGCCCACCAGCTGCGTCATGTTTTCAATCTGTTGTCGCAAGATCTCGATCACCTTGTCCTTCTCAGCCATCTGTAGCTTGAGGGCCTCACATTCGGTCTGCATGTTTCTGAGGTGATCCCCTTCATTTTTCAAGTGCTGCAGCTCCTGCAATTTCAAGTCTACCCGGGAGCGGAGCTTTGTGATCTCTGCATTGGTGGCCTCGATGGCTCTCTCTTTTTCCTGAAGGGAAGCTGTCAGGTCTGATACAGTCCTCTCTGAGCTCTCCAGGGTCATCTTCTTGGCTGTCAACTCTTCTACGACTTTGCGGAGCATCTCTTTGGTAGATTCAAGCTGAGCAGTCAAGGTTGACACCTTTTCTAGGCTTTCATTCTTTCCCTGAATTGCCGCCATCTAATGGTTAAAGAAAAAAGAATTTCATGGACTTGGCCAGATAGCTAGTGACAACCTCAAGAGATATAACAAATTAGCTCAAAAACATAAGATCAGTATCTAGATAATAGCTTCTTAGACGAACTCAAATTTTTTACTGCCAAAACTCCATACAGACTATAGACTGACATGTATTAATTAGACTACAGTGAAGGGGACTTAATTAAATAGTAACACTCCTCCAAAATGGTTTTCTGGTGTGGAGATCATAGGCAAATTTCTCTGAGGATGTTTTCTGTATCAATTTAAATTAGAATAACACTGGTAATAGGGGAAAGAATAGTAGGATTAAAGAGAGTTGCCCTTTCTCTCTATTTCCCTCCAATCTGCTCCTTAATTCTACTTCTGAGGGAAAAAAGAATAATGGCTTTTATCCAACATACATTCACATTCCCTGGTCCTCCTTAGGAAAACAGTAAGATTCTAAGTTGAAATCGCTCCTTTCACCTTTCTTCCTTCCCAGGTTGGGCTAGAGAATAGGAAAATGGCTTTGCATAGGTCTGAGCCAAGACTGGTCCCTTCGGTTTACTTTCACGTTTGGGAAGTTTACTCTTTCATGGGATGCTTTCCATTTCTCTGCGGCAATAAGTGGCAATGGAAATAGGTCCTTCCAGTGCCAAAGGCATGCTACTGTTAAGAGAGCATCCCACATACTACTATTGGAGTGCACCCATCCTGTGTATAGATCTCTCAACCCATAGAGAAGAAAAACAAAAGCAAAACCAAAGAAACATCTCTTAGAAACCTTCAGTCCTGCTATTCCTCAGATATCCCTATGGTTTGATGAAATAAGCAATTATTAGGTTACCAATTTCTAGATGAAAATAAAAGGACTTTTTAATTTTTTTATTTTTTTAAAATTTATTTTATTGTTTTTGACAGACAGAGACAGAGAGAAGGGGGATGGCCCAAAGCAGTCTCCATAGTTGTATGTCATCAGTTTTCAATATAGCTTCATTCCACAGGTGGGCAGGGAGCTGCGTAGGGCAGGAACTGGGCTAAGGGCCTCTCGCATGGGAGGTATGCCCTTGCAAGCTGGGGACCGAACCAGAGCCTACCTCATGGGAAGCTGGAGAGAACCAAACCAGGGGCCTCTCACATGGGAAGCACACCCCAGTTCAGCACATGGGTCTGCAGAGGCCAGGGCTGGGACTCAATCCTCGAACCCTGGGGCTATAAGCGAGCACTTAACCACTGAGCCATCCCGGCTTCCCCGAAAAGACATTTTGATGGGAGTTTCATGACTTAACAATGAACAAAAAAATAAAATAAATCTTAACATTTCTAATTTAGTAAGTGGTCAGAAATATAGAAATAAATAACAGGTTTTTAAAAAGTTCTACCAATAAGATATAAAATACATCTGCCCTCAAGAGCCCACGTGGAGAAGTGGCCGTGTGTCCTGCCTGACCTGCCGCTCCATCTGGCCCTGACACTCGCTCTTCATGGCCTTGAGGAGCGCTTCCAGGCGCTGCACCTCCATGTTCCTGTCATCGAGCTCCCGCCGCAGGTGGTCAATGGTGATGCTGTTCCCAGTGTCCCGGTCCCACAGGCGCTTATTCTGCTCCTTCTCCAGACTCAGCTCCTTCTCTCTTTTATGTAGATCAGTCTACAAGAAGTGAGGTATGTTGACCCCCTTAGTTTTAAATAATTAAAATAAAACTTTATTTTCCTTATATCGTCTTTGCAGTTTTTATTTGAGAAGTCTTTGATTTGGGAATTTGGTTCCTTTTTAATGGTTTAATTAAGAACAATTATGTTCTAGAAAAAATCAGTTAACATTTTGCTGACCCCAAATAATATATAATGAAAAGAAAACTACAGTAGATTTTTAAAGTCGTCCTGTTTTTAAGTTTTGAATTTTCTAAGAAAGGCATTATATTTCACATTGAGTATGCCACTGTAATAACAAAATGCTCAAAAGGTTGGAGAAAAAGCAAGAGTAGTTTGGTTTACTGCTTCAGAAATGCAGAATAGTGACAGGTACTGGGATTGGAGTAGCAGTTGGGTTGTGAAGAGATTTACCTCCCTTTTCAGTTACTAAAACAAAGACAGATGTTCAAAGGACTTACCCAAAAAGAGAGACAAGATACAGACCCAAATATCTGGAAGTGGTTTTTCACTTAAAGAGACAGAGCTAAGGAATAGCAGAGAGAAACACTAAGGAAATCAAAGTGCTTCAAAAAGGAAATTGAGTTGGACTCCAAGAAAAGCCTGTAGATGCAGAGATTAGGAAGAAGGGAATGAAAAGGGGCCTGGTGGTTTTCTTGGGAGCACCAAGTATATGTAGAGAAAGGATTGAAAGGTAAGCTAGGGCCAAATCATGAACCGTCTTGAAAATTGGGGAGTCTGACTATGGGGAAGTAATCTTTCGAGTCAAAGAGTGACACAATCAAAGCTATATTTTAGAAAGAAAAACAAGGCAGCACTTATGGGGTACTCTGAAGAGGAGAGAGACTGAACCGTAGTAAGGAGACATTGCCAGGCTCCGGGTATGAGAGGCTTGGACGAAGGCATAGTGGTGGTACGAATGAAAAGGTTTGAGGATCTTTCAGACATTTAATCTCCAAGATTTTCAAATAAGATAGGAGGACATTGGGAAACATGCAATAGGAAGAAAAGAAGTGAGGATTAATTAACCCCAGGTTTGGAGCTTCTCACACAGTTGCCAGCTCTACGTTCAGCGCATGCTCCTCAAGCCCCTTGTCAGCCTGTGAAGGACGGCGCTACCTACCAGCAGAGAGCGCTGTACCCTAGAATGGGGTTTAGTAGTGAGAGAAATGTATTCTATTACACCACTAATATCACACAAAGAGGTACCAAATATTTCCTTTTCCTAAATTTCTCAATACCTCTAACAGATGGCAGAAGCTGGTTCACAATGATCAGAATCATATATTCTTTCTTTCTTTGAAAAAAATTCTACCTAAACTTTCATTCAGATTTTCTATACATTTAATTTATGTGTTTACAAGGTTCTTTTGTTTTGAAATAAACATTCAAACTACTTTCATTTAGCAAAATACAGTATCAACTTGAAAGACTATGGCTCTTTGAAGATTAGCTTCACCTAACTTTTAAACTATAAGAGCTCCGCTTAAGAAAAAACAAACACAAAGTATAGAATATTTTATATGCAAAACCTGAATAATGTCTACAATATTCTGTTGTGCATATATGCACAAATATTTTGTACAATTTGTAGTTTTATAAATAAAACTAGTTTTGTAAAATATTTTGGTGAGAAACTTCCCAGAATTAATGTCATTCATATTCTAGAGCATAATCTTACCAACAGCTTTTGAAGTTGATCGTCCAAATTCCCAGATTCCTGACTGATTTGATCACGTTCTGTCCGTGCCTCAGTTAGCTCCGAGTTGGCAAGAACTAATTGCTTCTCCAGCTCTTCTATCTAAAGTGAAAGCACAAATCAAACAGTCTATGTCAGTGAGCAATGTAAAAAGTCTTTGGAAAACAAATATTATTTTGGGGGCAAAATGAAACTTTATTGTGATGTATCTTGCAAAGTTTCCTAAACTCAAGATCTACTCATATGTAGAATTTAACCAAATGAACTATTGGGTACTGTTAAATTTGGGCATTGTCTGTAATACATCTTTCTTATTTTTTACACTATTTAAAATTTATCTTCTCCAAATACATATTCTATAACTTGGTATTTAAATAAGTCTGATGTCACATAAAGACATTCTGTGGCATCTGTACAAATGAACTTATTATACTTAGATGAGCTATTTCATTTCAGAATATCAGACTTTGATTATAAAAGAATGGCAATAAGTTTTTAGTTACTGTCATTATTATATAGTCATTATTTTGAGAGGATGAGTGACTTTGTGCATTAAATATATTAGTATATTTATATACATATATATTCCAATCTTCATTTTCTTTAATTAGTTAAAGGATTTTTATGGGTGTATTTTTCTCTCACATACAGGACAGCTCTTTGATCTGTGCAACTACGTATTTCTATGACATATGCCAGGAGACCCGCCTTTGTTGATAGCATTCTTATAGCTCTGACCCTGTAGGTGCAGTGTAGGCTAAGAGGTTAAGATCTCAGATGTTGGAAACTCTGGGTTTAGAATTTAGCTTAACCACACAAATTCATAATTTAGATAATTGAAATATTACACTAATGAGAAAAGTTACTCATGTGACTAAAACCTTTTCTACAGTTAGCATGGAATAAAACCATTTCTATCATTAAGCAAAGTATTTGTATATGTGCTTTAAAACCTTAAATTAAGACTTGACATATTGTTTGTTTTCATTTAAAAAAAAAATCTGAATGACCATTTGATAACATCAAACTTGAGGGTAAAAATCTATGAGATCAAAATTAAAAAAAATAATTTACAAAATGAAAAAAGAAAAAGAGCCAAGTTTATCTTTCCATCTAAGTATCAGAAGTTCCTCCAGACCCCCACAGGAACATTTGTTTTGTAGTTGTCAGTATTGACTCAACTGCTATAGCTCTGCTTTTACCTTTCACTTTTTAGCTGTAAAAAGATTTATATTAAGCAATCAGTCAAAAAGATAAATGGAGAGTGAAAGGGAAAACCGTTGAAATAGCAGCTGAGCTGATACAAACAGCTGTAACAAAATACTATAAAGAAAAGCCTTTTAAAATGCCCAGAATAAAATACTGACATCTGAGATACAGTAAAGGTTTTTTTTTCTTTTTCTTTTCTTTTTAAATAGCAGCACTGGTTTTCCCTTTCACCACCTATGAACCTACTTTTGGATCAGTGGCCAAATAAGTACTGGGATCGCATTCTACTCTTCTGGTGACTTTGGAGATATTACCAATCATAGCAAATTATATGTTTTGTTTTCTGTGCTCACAAAGACACCGATATGGGATAATAAGGGATGCTGCAAGTCAGCATGCGGGGCATTGGCAGCACTATGCAAAGAGGTTTGCACAGAATCTCCCAGCACAGTATACAGCTCTAGCCAGTGCTACTAAATCTTCACTTTTTGGGTATGAAATTAAGCCCAAATGCTTTCAAAGTAGGAAAAATCAACAAATAATCAAGGTCATGAGATATTTTTGTTGTCAAAAAGCGAAAGTTAAGAGTAAAGCAAAATCTACAGAGCCAATAGTGACAGCTTCTACTGGTCCAAATTCGTAAAGGGGAATTCTGGAGGTTCTCCTAAAATGGAAAGAGAAGAATAAAGAAAAGCATTACAGTAAAACACATTTATAAGCTACAAAAGCTATGACTAAAATTTTCTTTGAAATACAATTTCTATTTTCATCAATATGACAATACTATTGTTAAATCTGAAGAAAAATACTTCCTTCCTAAATGAGTTTTCTTTTAATTTATGCATTCCAGTTGAAAAAGTTTTGTTCAGACTTGTCATGTCATCAGTTTTTTTAAGTACAGGTAATCATTTTTTTTTTCTGAAGGAATCAAACCTCAGGAGAAAATATTAATACTATCTCTCATAAAATATGTTGATGCATAATATCAATACACCCTTATAAGTTTCTTTTTCCATGAATCTCAATTCAAATCACAGCTTTAATGTATTATTTTCTTTGATACTTTATCCTGATTGTTATTTGGACAGTTATACACTGAAAACAGTGGAAGATAAAATATATTTTAATTTTTAATAGGCTTTAGCAATGTAAACTCAAGGTACATGAAAATGTAAGAACTTAAACAGAAAACTCTGTTTTTTAGAGTCTATATTCAATTACAACAAAAACATTTCATAGCAAAGGAATTTCTCATGACCCCAAATGCAATCCTCTTGCTAACTTGCTTGATCTGCCTTGCTCAGTTGTACCATGTATCAATGCCTTTTAGGCCAGAATGTAGTCACATCTACACTAACATGGCAGGATAATCATCTTTCAGTGTTCCCAGGAGTTGCCTTAACCATCAACTAGATGCCAACCTGATTAGGATCAATATGCTATATTATAAGTCTCAGTGACCTGGATGAAAATTAATTAATCAAATATGTTCCCTTATTTCTGTTAAATGTTGACTGTTCAAGACAGTCAAAATTCTTGATGATCCACTATTTATCATTAGAGCCAAATAAGATAATAATTCTAATTTTGTTTGTATCTATATGACCTCAAAACATTCATACAAAAAGTTTGTAGTAATTCATCTGATATATATGCTTCTACAATGCCAAAAAAATGTTTATAAAACATCAAAAACTGTTTTTGTATTTTTTAAATGGTACTTTAGTAGTCATCAAAATTGCCCACCATGCCCCAATTTAGAGTTCATCAGAATGATGTTATATATCAGACCATATGCAAACTAGCAAACAATGGGTGACAGCTTATGAAGAAATTATTTTTTCCAAGCAACATTACAATGGAAGGCTATTACTTTCAAATTATGTAAGACAAACGGGTGAGTTGAGTTTTATTTAGTACTTCATGGCTTTTCAAAAGGTTTGTCAATAAGCAAACATTTCATATTTTCAAAAAGGTTTGACTAATGATGAACACCAGTTATTGTTTGAGACTATAACACAACGGCAGGGGAAGCCGGGATGGCTCAGTGGGTTGAGCGCTCACTTTGCAGCGCTGGGGACCGGGGATCGAGTCCAGGCCCCGGCCTGTGCGGAACCATGTGCTGAGCTGGGAGCTCCCCCAGTTCAGTTCTCTCTCTGTCTGTCTCTGTATCTCTCTCTCTGTCAAAATAAATAAATAAATATTAAAAAAAAAAAAAATTAAAAACAAAAAACAAAAAAAACCACAATGGCTCTTTTGCTTCCTCTCTTGCTGTCAGATTGTCAGTGCTCAATTCTGCAAATGTTCCTACCTCCACTAGACCCAGGTAATTAAGCATCCTTCTACTCCATGCTGCTCTGAAATCATGACCATCCTGCAGGGTGAGATTAAGACCTTTTGTGTAAGTTTGGTCTGCCCAGAATGGGGTGGACATTCCTGCTATTAATCTTCAAGGAAAACCTTGTCTTGAGAACACTAGAACACAAAGGGCAGGCTTCACAAAAGCGAGGGGAAAAAACAAGTGTTTCTTTTTGGGTTTTTGTTTCTTGGGTTTAGCCTTTACACATTCTAAGGTTCCTTAAGGATGCTTGTAGGTGGCAGCGGCTGAAATGACTTTGACACAAGGATTTAGGCTAAGAGTGAATCTGCAAGGAGAGTTTGTGGGGCAGTGTTATTCACACTACAAACCACTAGTGCAGGGATTCCCAGTCCCGTGCCCGCGGGCACCATGGCGCCCACGGCCCAATTTGTGTGCACCCGCCATTATTTGACTGCATCAGAAGTTTTTCATAAACACTAAGTAAAACTAGAATTTATTTTTATACATTTGTTAGAATTTTAAAATATTGTTTGAGTAGCTACACAGGTTTATTATATTCGTTGGTATGTTTGCGATATCGTATGTATAAGTGTTTCCCTAGCTTTCGCCTTTGTACATGTCGCGTCTTGTTTAGCCGCTGCGCTCTTTAAACTCTCCTCCCCCCAACCGGGAGACGCCAAGTTGCCATTTTGATTGCGGTTGTTGGACTGATCGGGTCGTGATGGTGAGCTAGGATCACAGTGTTTTGATATATTCGATTTTAAATGAACTAAAAGCTAGGTAGGTAATCTATTATTATGGTGGCAATTTGATATGATATTGTAGTTCTATAACTATTTTTATTTTTATTTTTTTAGTCCTAAAATGAGTGGACCAAATAAGAGAAAACAAACCTATAATTTTAACACAGACTGGGAGGAATCATATTGTTTCATTAATTTAAAAGGTACCAGTAAATGCGTTTGCCTGTTGTGTGGCAGTAGTATTGCAGTGCCGAAAAAACATAATGTTGAATGTCACTTACAGACAAGTCATACCACTTTTGATACGAATTATCCACTTAAATCTGAAGTAAGAAAGAAAAAAATAAATCAACTAAAATTAAGTTTAACTACTCAACAGACTGTTTTCACTAGACATGTGGAAAAATCTAAAAAGGCAACCATTGCTTCTTTCAAAATTTCTCACATGCTCACAAAGAAGAAAAAACCTTTCCAGGATG